>JAADJG010000315.1:0-42880 GCA_012932025.1 Fusarium austroafricanum | reverse complement strand
CCCTCTTGGAGATAACTTCACCTAGATCATGTCACCTACTTGTACGTGGGGTCAAGTGGGGTGAGTGACCCCCTGTGTGCCTTGTGCCGGCCAAAGAGATAGGCAGCTTAGATGGCGATGACAATAGCTGTGGCGAGCTGAGGCTGAGACAATGGGTACTCGAAAGCTCAGCTGAAAGCTGGAAAGGGAAATGGCGACAATTGACGATGCAGATAAGAGTCCAGACCCTTTTTCGACGCAATCGGCTTCCTTGGCAGACGCAATCCACGAACTGAATACATCCAAAAGAATGTGATAGGGCGTGGAGGTTCTGCGGTGACGAGTTCGATAGCTGCGGCTAGAAGCGAGCGCTTGTCCTGAAATACCGTATCGGTGGATTCCGCTGACAGTAATATTATTCTACTATTGGTCAGATTGACCTGAATCTCACGCTAATATTTTTAGTTTTAGAGCAGATGCAATATGATATAATTGGCTAGATTGCTGTTAGGGATATCCACCAATGGAGAATTTTGAGGACAAACTACTTCAGACATGCATCCGCCTCCAATATTCTCTGCTGATAGAATAAAACCGGTAAGAGCTTGGCACTTGGGAGGATAGCTGAGAACTAGGGTAAAACTCCAAGTAGTGCTACTTGGGTACCTATTACAATCCTTCTACCAAAGTGCGGAGGATTTGCTCCGGGGCCCGTCCTACTGACTCTGCCCGCCATGGCTGGTTTCCCTACTCATGATGACAGAACAAATAAAGTAATTTAAAGGATCTATACGGATATGGATCATTCCTCTTACATTTGCAAGCACTTAACAATAAATATAAACATGAGTTTTAGTTAGTGATTACCAATAGGTTGGAGCGGGCTCATAATGAATTATTTGGGTTGCGAGATTGTTCTCCATGTCCATAAATCATCGTAACAAAGAATTGGCAGCGTTATATACATATTTCAAAGCTATCCATCAGTTGTATTCTCAGAAATTATAGGTTATCCAAGAAATTAAATTGAAGAGCCAACTTGATCAGTGGATTCCATATGTATCCGTCCTACCGAGTATGAACGATTACTACCCTAAACAAGTGTTTCGCGTCATGTGATTATAGTGTCTATTAAGCGTTCTAGCCAACCACGCTCATATTCATCCACATATACTTACGTATTTAGCTTTAATGGCCTGATAAATTTTTACATTCTTCGGTGCAATGACTTCCGGCGGTTAGCCCGCTGCCGGTTTGGCGATGGATAAAATGGCCGCCCGGCTCCGATTTCCCCGAAGCAGCACCATTGGTCACATGCTTGTGCGGGGATCCTCAGCCTAGCCAAACTGAGAGTAGTGATCCGAAAAATTGTTTACGAATCTGGGGTAGATCCGGGGTAAAAATGGATCCAAAGTGCAGCGGGCATCGGGTTAAGTGCCCCCAAAGACACTATTTGGGGTGAGCTATGGTACGAGGCCTCGGTTGATGTACCGGAGGATGACTGTCACTGCTAATCTTGGCTTCACCCAAGATATAAAGACTGTGGGGACATCAAACGAAACACAATCCCCAGACAGTCAGAGTCAGCCTTTAGTCAATCAAGGATTCTCAAAATGTCGAAACAAGCTACCGAAGAAATTCACATCCCCGATGCCGACGCCAACGAATTCCAAGGCCTTGTCCTCAACGATGTCATACCCCACGACCGCAAACCATGGTACTCCGACTGGACTTTATGGAAGCTCAATCTTCTCCTGCTCAGCGGTCTCCTAACACAAACTGCCACTGGCTTTGATGCAAGTATGCTTAATGGAGCCCAGTCGCTGCCGCAATGGCAGGAGTACTTTGGTGAACCAAAGGGAACGCGTCTTGGAGCTATGACTTTTGGACCAAATGGCGGTGTTCTGATTTCGATCCTTATTTCGTCGCAGTTGTGTGATTGGCTTGGAAGAAGGATTCCGATTTTGATTGGGTCTCTTACCATTATCGTTGGAGCTATTGTTCAGACTTGGTCGTATAACTACGGCATGTTTGTTGCTTCGAGATTTATCATTGGTTTTGGTCTTGGTATTGTTTCGACTGCGGCGCCACCTCTTCTATCCGAGGTCACTTATCCGACACACCGTGGAAAGATTGTGTCTTTCATGATGGTCTCGTGGCCACTTGGTGCTATCATCGCTGCTTGGGTTACATACGGAAGCTTCCAGATGTCAAGCTCCTGGGCATGGCGTCTTCCCAGTCTTCTGCAGGCTAGCTTCTCTGTTATCCAGGCTTCGCTTGTCATGTTTGCTCCAGAATCGCCTCGATGGCTTATCTACAAGGGCCGATACCAGGAAGCCAAGGATATCTTGGTCAAGTGGCATGGCTACGGAGACCCCAACTCTAGACTTGCACGCTTCGAAATGGCTGAGATTACGGCGACCCTCGAGATCGAGAAGGTTCAGCAGAGATCACGTTGGGCAGAATGGATTTCGTCTCGGGGAAACTGGCACCGCTTCTTTCTGGCCCTGTATATCCCCGCCATGTTACAGTGGTCTGGTAACGCTCTTACCTCATACTATCTCGCTAAGGTCCTCAACTCGATCAACATCACCAACCACAAGACCCAGCTTCTTCTCAACGCCGGTCTTCAAATCTGGGGCTTCCTCACCGCTGTTGTATTCGCCACCCTGATCGACAAGTTTGGTCGTCGTACACTCTTCCTTATTGGTATGTCGGGTATGGGTTGCTCATACATCGTCTGGACTATCTGTTCTGCTCGCAACCAACAGGAGAACTTCGAGCACATTGGCTATGCCGGTGCAGTTCTAGCCATGATCTTTGTCTTCTCGCTGTTCTACCATGCTTGCAGTCCTATCGGCTCAGCTTATATCATGGAGATCACGCCCTACTCCCTCCGTGCGAAGGCATCTATGCTTTACCAGCTCACTGGTAACCTGGCGGGTGTATACAATGCTTTTGCTAACCCCGTGGCCATGGAGGCGATTGCCTGGAAATACTATATCGTTTGGTGTGTGGCGATTGCGATTCACTTGACACTGATCTACTTCTTCTTCCCTGAGACCAAGGGCCATTCGCTAGAGGAAGTGGCGGAGATTTTCGACGGCCCTGATGCGCCTGTGGGTTCGAATGCTATCGGAGCGAAGAAGATGGACGATATGGCTCACTAGAGAAAGTGGAAGCTATGGTTATGTAACTCAAGATGCGATGCGGAAAAGGAAAAGAGATGATTATATGATGTTACTGCGAAATGAAAATCCTGGCGACCGAAGCCGCTGTATTGAAGGAGACACAATGAGATAACCCGTTATCAAGTCCAACAAGAACAACGATCTCTTCATCCCCTCCCCCGTGAATACTAAAGAAATTTTGACTAAGTAGCTTGAGCTGTATTTTGGAAGATCGCGTTGTTCAAGCACTCCACAACAGAGTTGCCATTCGTCAAACCCGAGGTGAGACAAGTCGCCGCCGCCCCAACCGCGAATGGACCAAGAGCATTCGTGCAAGTGGGGAGGTTGAAAGCAAGTTGAATGACCGTGTTTCCAGCTAGGTTAAGACAGGGTTTTGGCAAAGACGTGATGCAAGTTTTAGAGAGTGCATTCTCAAGACAAGTAACAACAGTTTGACCCAGGCTGTTCTGACTGATGAGATCTGTTCCCAAGCAAGTTGCCACGTTTCCAACAGCGAAATCTCCAAGTGCATTTGTACAAAAGGGAATGGCTACGACGATAGCTATACCGTTGGTGTTGGCTATGTTCTGACAAGGTTGAGGAACAGAGGCGCAGACTGATTGGGGTGTTGGAGTCGGTGTTGGAGTCGGTGTTGGTTGGGCGCAGTTGTCAACCCCGGTTACGGTACCAGTTCCAGACCTGAAGCCGAAAGCGATCTCCAAACACTCAACGATACCTACACCCGTGGTAGATGAACCGATAGATCCAGTAGCGAGACAAGTAGCGGCGCTGCCAACAGCGAAGGGGCCCAATTTGACAGCGCAGTCAGCAACATTGCCGACGAGTCCAAGACCATTGGCGTTTGCAAGATTCTTGCAGGAGTCGGGAAGTGTTGTGATACACTTTCCTTCGAGGGCATTGAGGATACAGCCGGCGATATCTGATCCAAGAGTAAAGAGTGAAGGTACTCTTGCGAGACATGTAGCGACATTGCCGACTGCGAAAGGACCGAGCGCGAAGGTGCAATCTGCGAGGACAGGAACGAGGGCAAGACCGTTGGTCGTCTGGAGTTCACTGCAGCGTGCAGGGAGGGCGACTTTACAAAAGGGAGACGTACTTGCAGTTGGGATGCACTCGGATGCTGAGGACGTTTGAGACTGGGGGGTGGTTGGACTGGCTGAAGTGGAGCTAGTGGGTTGAACTGAAGAAGTAGGGATATCAGTTGAAGAAGGCAAGGTTGAGCTCTCACTCCCAGTTGCTGATGATAAGCTGCTTTCAGTGCTAGTAGGTTCAGCTGAAGAAGTAGGGATATCAGTTGCAGTTGAAGAAGACAAGGTCGAGCTCTCACTCCCAGTTGCTGATGTTGAGCTGGTATCGGTGCTAGTGGGTTCAGCTGAAGAAGTAGGGATATCAGTTGAAGAAGGCAAGGTTGAGCTCTCACTCCCAGTTGCTGATGTTGAGCTGGTATCGGTGCTAGTGGGTTCAGCTGAAGAAGAAGGGATATCAGTTGAAGAAGGCAAGGTTGAGCTCTCACTCCCAGTTGCTGATGATAAGCTGCTTTCAGTGCTAGTAGGTTCAGCTGAAGAAGTAGGGATATCAGTTGAAGAAGGCAAGGTCGAGCTCTCACTCCCAGTTGCTGATGTTGAGCTGGTATCGGTGCTAGTAGGTGGAGCAGCTGAAGACTCGAGAGCAGATGTCTCAGTATCCGCTGGCGAGGAGGAAGCTGGGATAGACGTAGGCTCAGTGGAGGCTGAGGATGTCTCGGAGGCATCGGAAGAGGTTGCAGGGGCTGAAGAGCTTCCATCTACTGATGAGCTACTAGTTGGTGTGCTGCCCGAGGTGGTAGATGAATCATCTGAACTGGAAGTGGAGGACTCTTTAGGGGTCGAGGAGGTGGCACTAGCAGAAGAGCCACCTGAGCTGCTGGTAGATTCATTATTAGCCGAAGATGCCTGGGAGGTATCCGAGGATGCTGCCGTAGTAGACGTGTTCCCATCTGCTGATGAAGTGCTGAAGGAAGCATCACTAGAAGTGGCAGAAGGACCATCAGATGAGGGAAATGATGACTCCCCAACTGATGATGTAGTGCTAGGGCCAGACGTCTCCGACCTGCTGCCCGACTCTGAGCCAGTAGAAGAAGTCACGGACACGTCAGAGGTTGCAGGAGTGGATGAACCAGACTCGGAAGAGCTGCTGCCTCCAGTGTCACTGGAAGTTGTCACTGGGACATCGGATGAACCAGATGTGCTAGAAACAGAACCAGTCGAACTCTCTGAACTAGCGGATGGCCCTGTACCGCCAGTGGAAGTCTCAGAGCTACCAGAGGTTACAGAACCAGATATAATACCTTCGGAGGAACTGCTGCTTCCAGCGTCACTGGAAGTTATTGCTGAGATACCAGATGAACTAGATGTGCTAGAAACAGAGCCAGTCGAACTCTCTGAACTAGCAGATGGCCCTGTATCGCCAGTGGAAGTCACGGACACGTCAGAGGTTACAGAACCAGATATAATACCTTCGGAGGAACTGCTGCTTCCAGCGTTACTGGAAGTTATTGCTGGGATACCAGATGAACCAGATGTGCTAGAAACAGAGCTAGCTGAACTCTCTGAACTAGCGGCTGGATCTGTACTGCTTGTAGAACTCTCAGAGCTATCGGAGGTTACAGAACTGGATGGAATACCTTCGGAGGAACTGCTAGCCTCGACACCCGTTGAAGTTGCTGAGAGGGCATCGGATGTGGAAGAAGTTTCTCCTGGAGGAGTGGTAGTGATTGAAGCCTCTGAAGAGCGCTCTGACGTGCTAGAGGAGGCGCCAGGACCCGATGATGTGGTCCCAGAGGATTCCCCGCCAATTGAAGATGTGCTAGAAGCGCCCGAAGGAACGCCTGAGCTAGAGACGGTGCCCGAGGATCCACCAGCAGAACCAGAGTCGGACGAGGTAGCGCTGGGGGAAACTCCCGATGGGGATGAAGATCCTCTTGTAGGTGCAGAAGTAGATGAACCAGCACCTCCAGTGTTGCCATCAGTCACAGAACCGGAGGAAGATGCACCAGAGCTCTGTTGAGACGGAGAACCAGAGCTGCTTGAGGCGCCAGTGTCGGAGCTTGCGGTAACCGAAGGCGACTGGCTTTGCGAAGTACCCGAAGTCGATGAGGCGCTTGCAGAGCCATCACTGATACCACTAACCCCAGGAGACGCAGGGCGAGTAGTACTGGGTTCCAGCACAATAACAGTTCCGATGGTGCCTGTCCCCGAGGGAGGGAGGGTGATGGTTGAGCCTCCTGTACCTGTGCCTGCGTTAATACCAGTGATCGTAGTATATGGTCCCGTGAATGAAGAGACAGGGGCTGATGTTGAAGGTCCAAGCACTATGACGGTTCCAATTGTATCTGTTCCGGATGGCGGCAGAGTGAGGGTTGACGCTCCCGTCGCAGTACCTATATTGGCGCCAGTGATAGTAGTAAAAGGCCCCGTGAAGGTAGTTCTGCTGGCTGAAGTTGAGGGCTCCAAGACAATGACCGTACCAATGGTATCGGTCCCAGAAGGTGGCAGGGTCAGGGTAGAAGCTCCAGTGGCAGTTCCAGTGTTGACGCCTGTAATAGTAGTGAATGGGCCAGTGAACGTGGTCTTAGCCGTCGAGGTTGGTGGTTCCAATACAATAACTGTGCCTACTGAATCTGTGCCAGAGGGTGGGAGGGTAACAGTCGAAGCACCAGTTGCAGTGCCGGTATTCACACCGGTTATGGTGATGAACGGTCCTGTAAAAGTGGTCCTCGTGGCTGAAACAGAAGGCTCCAAGACGATCACCGTACCAGTAGTGTCTGTACCAGAAGGAGGAAGAGTCAGAGTATAAGTTCCTGTGGCGGTTCCCGTGTTGACCCCGGTGATGGTGGAGAATGGTCCTGTAAAAGTGGTCCTTGTGGCTGAAACAGAAGGCTCCAAGATAATAACGGTACCAGTAGTGTCAGTACCGGAAGGGGGCAAGGTGATGGTTGAAGCTCCCGTCGCAGTGCCAGTATTGACACCCGTGATGGTGGTGAACGGCCCTGTAAAAGGTCCTGCGACACTCGCACTAGGCGAAGGCTCTAAGATAATGACCGTACCAGTTGGATCATTGCCAGAAGGCGGTAAGGTAACTGTTGATGATCCCGTTCCAGTGTTGATACCAGTGATTGTAGTAAATGGCCCTGTAAACGGTCCTGTGACACTTGCGCTGGGGGAAGGCTCTAGGACAATGACTGTACCAGTGGGATCATTTCCAGAAGGTGGCAAGGTAACTGTTGATGATCCCGTTCCAGTGTTGATACCAGTGATTGTAGTAAATGGCCCCGTAAATGTCTTGCTGGTCGAGGGTTCCAAGACAATGACTGTGCCAGTAGAGTCGGTACCGGAAGGAGGTAAGGTCACCGTGGATGATCCAGTCCCACTATTGACGCCAGTGATTGTAGTAAATGGACCAGTGAAGGCTGTTCTGGTTGAAGGCTCGAGAATGACAACAGTTCCAGTTGAGTCGGTACCAGAGGGGGCCAGAGTTAAAGTCTGCTTTCCAGTTCCGGTGTTGATACCTGTGATGGTTGTGAAGGGGCCAGTGAAACTTGTGACAGGAGCCGAAATGGAGGGCTCAAGAATGACGACAGTTCCCGTTGGGTCAGATCCAGATGGAGGCAGTGTAAGTGTTGCAGTAAGACTTCCGGAATTGGCGCCGGTGATTGTAGTGAAAGGTCCAGTGAATGTGCTTCGTGGTCCAGTCGAGCTAGGCTCAAGAACGATGACTGTACCAGTTGGGTCACTACCTGAAGGAGGAAGAGTCACTGTTGTACCAGAAGTCCCTGTGTTTACTCCAGTGATAGTGGTGAAAGGTCCAGTGAAGGAGCTTCGCGGCCCGGTTGTGCTTGGCTCAAGGACAATAACAGTACCGGTGGGATCATTACCTGAAGGTGGAAGTGTAACAGTCGACCCAGCTGTGTCAGTACCAACCCCAGTAATAGTTGTGAAGGGGCCAGTAAAGGAGCTTTGGTGTGGAGTTGCGGTAGGTTGGAGGACAATGACTGTGCCGGTAGGATCGGAACCAGAAGGGGCAAGTGTTACTGTTGTGCCGGCTGTACCAGTGTTGACTCCAGTTATAGTAGTGAAAGGGCCTGTGAAGGTGGTGCTTCGAGCACTTGTGCTAGGTTCCAGAACGATAACTGTGCCAATGGAGTCGGTGCCCAAGGGAGGGAGTGTGACTGTCGTACCAGCACTGCCGGTGTTGACTCCGATGATCGTGGTGAAAGGACCGGTAAAGGGGCCATGGGAAGTGATAGAGCTTGGGTTGGGGGCGGAACTTCCACTCAAGACATGAGAAGCTGATCCTCCGGGGCCAATCGAAAAAGGAGGTTTGGACCCAGGAGAAGATGCCGAAGGACCAATGATGATGACAGTTCCAGTACCATCCGTACCAGAGGGTGGAATGGTGAGAGTAGTGGCCTGAGACTTACCTGTGGAAGACTTTGAACCAGGAGAAGAGGCTGTGGGATCGATGACGATCACAGTTCCGGTACCATCTGTACCTCCAGGTGGAAGTGTCAGAGTAGTAGGTTTTGAGCCAGAACCACCACTGGTAACAGTCATGTATGGATCAGTGAAGGGTTTGCTCTGGGTGCCAGAGGGGCTAATCACAATGACTGTTCCGATACTAGCAGTACCAGAGGGGCCAATAGTAAGAGTACTAGGCCCAACTCCCGAGGGACCAGTGCTAGTGAGAGTTGAGTATGGCCCTGTGGAAGTGCTGCCTCCATGTCCAGATGGGCGGACCACGATGACCGTTCCGCTGGGGTTGTTGCCTGAAGGAGAAAGGGTTAAAGTTGTAGGTCGAGGGTCATTGCTTATAACGGTCGTGTACGGTTCAGGAGCACTAATCCGAAGCCCGTCTGTTAGTAAAATCCATCCAGAGAGGGAAATCACTTACCCAGTGATGTATCGAGTTGTCGTTTCCGTGAGAGTAAACGAAGTAACCAAGGTAGTCGGAGCTCCAGTGATAGGAATTGTAGTACCCCCGATTGTAAGCACCGTGTTACTTCTGAACACGGAGCTTATAGACACAGGATGAAGGCCAACCACGGCTTCAGGTTGAACTTTCACGACTGACAAGCCATCGGGGCAGTCTTCGGTATCCCGAGCCAATGCCAGGCTTTGGAAGAGCAGGAGCTGAGGGAGGAAACGAAGGAGACGCATTTTCAAAGCGAATGACACTCAAAACTATGATTGTAACAAAGAGGGAAAGCAAGTAAGACTGCTTGCGACGTCTGATATCTGGTTATTCATCTGCAGACACTCTGATATTTATGGGTGACAAGACTCCAACCGAAGGGGATCAGAACACGTCGTGAATGACCTCTCCCAAAACGTCCATATTGCAATAGTACGAACTCGCTTCGAGGATTTGTCTTGTTGAGGAGTCGAAGGCATTCTGGAAAGATGAGGGTCTGATTCTCTGGAATGTGAAGACAAGAAGGAAGTGAAGTTATTTTCAGCTCGGCTATTCGAGGCCATCGCGAAAACTACCAACGGCAAACATTTCCCTCCTGCTCCTTAACGCCACAGAATTCCTCAATGACATGTTCTTTACTTTGAGGTTTAGCTCCTTGCCTCTTGTAGGCTTCGTGTGTGATTCGGATGGTGTTGAGGGGGGGTTCTGGGTTGACTCGATCGCGATGATTCGGATGTCACTAAACTATAACACATATTAACTCTGGTCTAAGTAAGACAAATTTCATACCCACGGGAACAATATTGAGGTCGAAATAGGATATAGTTATATCAGAAAGCTTCGAGGGAGAGTTTGTGTTACGATACTATCTCAAGAAGGGTACTGCCGAGACAAGTAGCCTTTTTTAGCAGTGATTTTCAGCTCTCCATGTCCCTCAACAGTTCCGATCGGCGTTCTCGACCGACTTACTATTAGCGAGCTGCTTTCCCAGTCCGGATATGTGATCCAAAGGCATCAGATGTCCCTGAATTCTCGTGGGTCTCGAAGTCAAACTCCGTCGTGATGGCATCACAAGTCTATGCGGAAGACATTCCAAGGAGGTCTTGGGGGTTTAAGCGATGTGATAGACTTTTCGAGGGAGGTCTGTGCCGCATTGAGGTGCATTGATGTGACTGAGATGATTGACAACAATTTACCCTCCTGTGTGATCCTGGGCGCAGAAAGAAAGTTGAATGAGACACCAGTAGGAAAAACATAAATACTCCATCAGCAGTGCAAGACTGAAGAAATAAAAACGCACATATCACCGCTTCACTCGTTCATCATGCGTTTCACTCCGCTCCTTCTTCTCCTCCCCGTCATCAGCGCGTCTTGGCTTCCCATCAAGCCATGGCTTCGCATCAGAGATCAATCCCCAGAGGACTGCACTGTAACAAGCACTTTTTCTCCTGTCACTCTTACCAGCATCTATCCTACCTCAACTATTGGTAGTTCAGCTATTGGTAGTCAGGGCCATGGCCAAGCGACAGGTAGTGGCTCTCTCATCTACACTACCGCCCTTCCAACTCTTGGCCCCAATGGTCCAGGCCTACATACTTATACCATCACTGCCCCCTGCACTGAGTCTCAGTGTCATCGTCCTGCTGCCACTGACTGTCCTCCTGGGTTCACTACCACGGCCGTTATCTGTCACGTTTGTGGCGAGCAGCTGGTTACGACTACGCTGACTCTCCCTATCGAGTCAGCCACAGCTGCTCATGGTTCAGACGGCGGGGATACCCACAATGGTGTCTCGACTTTAACAGCATTTGTCTCGGCTACTAGCCACAAAACTATTAGTCTGTCCTCTATTGAGGTATACCCTTGGATCTCTCGACATGGCCCTGAAGTACCTGGTGCTACTCACCAACCACAAGTCCCAGGAGCTGAAGGCCCTAAACACGGTGATCCCGAAGGCTCACACAAGAGCGATGCATCTCCTGAGAACCTTGAAGTACCCAAGTCTCTCGATTCTCCTCAGCCTTCTGCACTCGGTGAAGACACCAACCCTCAGCGTCCCACTTCGGGCTCGCCCAACGGAGTCCCTACTGGAGCAGGAAGTCAAGCCGGCGACGGAGCTAAAGCGGGATCGGAATCGGCATCTCCCACAAGTCCGTCGGATGAAGCTAGGCCAAATAGCCCGACAGCGGTAGTCGTTACAGGTCGCGCGTCGCAAGCCAAGCTGACCGGAGGTGCTCTGTTCAAGGTGGTTCTCTTTGCAGTTATGGTCTTGTATCCTCTCTATGTTTAATTGGGCAATTAACGAGCTGAGGATCATAAGTCGTGCCAGGCGGTGTACTTCCTTTCTATTAATTTTCGGTCCCAACTTCCCAATCCCTTGTGTAGGAACGAACTAAGATCAGTTGGAAGAACGACCATCCATCTGAGACAAATATTAGCTGGTGGGGAGATCGATCTGTTACTTTTAATTCATTGGTTTATTTAATTAGTTCATATGATATGCTGTATCCGCTTGGATCCACCGTCTTTTTCCTGGGGTCATTCTCATTCTCCGTGATTGGTTGATTCGCTAAAAATCTGAAGTCTCTGTCTCGGTAACCATTAAGCGAAGCCATTTCAAGCCTCCTCCCAGCTGAGCAGGGATCTGAACCGGACTACCAACGCGTAGCTAGGCCACTCGGAGTCTCTTTCCCGCTTGTCAAATGTGAACCAACGGTTTAAAAGTCTCACTAATTCTCTTTTCCCTAGGTCTTGCGCCACATTTTGTTATTTACTACCTCGGGTCGCGGAGCAATATTTTCTCATTGGCTATTTCCTCATCGGCTATTTCCTCGTCGGCTATTTTGTCAGCTTCGTGCACACTCTTTTGCAATCCACCTGCTGCTACCCTCTCATGGACAGGTCACACACTACTTTGTCAGAACTACTCAAACCTTAGTTGAACTTATGTGATATTCCTCGACCAATTTTAAGGCCACATGTTTTATGTCATATAAGGAGATAGATACTCATTCAGCTCAGCATCTGAGTGTCACTACTTTGTATCTCGCCCATTAAAACACCATACCATGCATCAAGAGCTTCATCCACGTTAAAGCCACCACTGTCCAGGAACTCATTAACTTGGTTGACATATGCTTCTACCCCATCTCCCATCGTAAGCATCATGTTATCGTTAGAGCCAAAAGTAAAATTTTGAGAGAGATCACCAGGAGACATATTTATGTTCAGGTCCGCGGAAGTACTTGGTGAGATGCCAGTAAAAATCATCTTGGCATAAACTTTGTTTCTCACCGCATGGAACAAGCTTCGGTATCTACTAAGATATGGGGCTTTCATATGAGAAATCCCACGGCCAATGAGTTCAAGACATATTTTTGTTTCACTGAAGTGGCGATGTGGCCTCTGGGTCTCATTTGGATCCTGAGGTAGGGTCATTGCTTGCCTTCGGAGCTGAATGTTAGTCCTATTCCGGATAGGAGCTTGTCCCAAACTCACCAATCACAATATAGAGCAGCCAGCCCAACAAGAATAATGTCGTGAAGCTGTCGAAAGCATCTGCATACTGCTGAGATACCCCACTCAGCTTCCAATCTGGACCAGTGGGTTATTGCAGTGGAGGCGGCTTTGGAACAGTAAGATGCCATCTGGCGAGAAGGAACCATGAATGTTGGTGAGGGTCTGTGCAATAAGAGTTGCAACAGACAGTACTCAATCTTCATCTCTGAATGTTCTCGGGAGGGCTTCAAACCCATTGCTTCCAATTGCTGCTCCCAGAGATCAAGATCGCGTCGAATATGATCTGAGGTTGCACAAATCTGCTGGAATGTTGTGTCCATAGCTGTGCCGTTGGGTCCTCTAGCGATATAAATAGACTCCAGAATTCGGCCGCCAATTCTTCGAAGCGCGATCATGTGTCGTACAATCTCGACGTTGTGTTTGTGGAGAACAGGCGCCATAGAACTCTCAAGAGGAGCGAGATTGTCGAAAGTGGCCGGGCTGGGTAACATGGTGTGAACTGCATGATCACGAATGGACAGGACACGACCTGTCAATGTCGCGACTTGTCTGTTTGGCACGTTCAGCTAGACAGAATCACACATCGAGTGAGACCACTAACCTCTCCAGGTTGTAAGCACACCACCATGTCCTGTTCCGGACTTCCAGCTCTTCAGAAGTGAAGCCCCAATCCGTGTTATGCCGATGCAGTCCGGCTTCAATGGCCGCAGACATTATGTAACGGCTGAGCTGCCACAAATCGTTGTTGTGGCTGCTATGAGATGAATCAAGCATCCATATTGCGAGAAGAAGTACTGCTTGTATGCCAAAGAGGTCGCGTGGATGATCAAGGAAGTTGCCGAAGAAATGCAAACCTGTTTGGAAATACGCGTTGCTGTCGTTGAGATCCATTATGGCTGGAGATTGGCTGTCTTTCAGCGTCAATTGACTACTGGCCAACGCAAGAACGATGAAAATAACGAATTTCTCATGGTCGCTGCATTGTCTTGGACTCTCATAGATATGCTGAAAGACCTTCCTTAAATGGGGAAGTTGTAGAAATGGCCACCAGATATGGACTCGGGAGATGTAAGTATTGAGAAGGGACTGTGCGATAGGTTGAGGCGGGAGTGCTGCCATGGCTTCGGACAGTGACTGCTCCAGAAAATCGCTATGTTGCTCAGTACCCCAAGACGGATCGAGCTTTAGTTGTTTGAAGAAGATCCTCGCAAACGTCGACCCAGCTGCGCTCCCGACTAGACATTGATGAGTTGGAGAGTCAATAGTGAAAATAATTAATCTAGACTTACCATATTTGCTCCCAGAATACAGATCTGACCCTCCAGTTGTAAGAAAGCCTACCTCTTCCGCTTCTTTGTGTAAATCTGCCCTGAGTTCATGGTTACCCTGTAATGGCTCTGTGGCTGCTTCAACTACCGTGTCATTTGGCGTCGGAGCCAGTCGCAGCCTTGCCTCAAGGTCATTAATCCGATCCTGTAGAGCTTTTACTGCTGAATAAGGATATGAGACACAATCTGTGATATTACAGGCCTCATTCTGCCTTGCACACGACGAGCATTGGGGAACCTTTAGATCACACTATGATCTCGGTGTCAGCCGACGACCTAAAATGGGCCGAAAAATCGTCATAGATGAGTTGAACTGACCTTTACTTTACGTGACCGACATCGACTGCAAGCTTTTGAAACAGACGGATGCAGATTCGAAAGCATGGAGGCATGATTTTAGACCAATGAATTGAATTGTCATGCAGAGTAAAGAGAGAAGAGACAAGAAATCTCGCACCCGTCCGAAAAGAGTGGAGACAGACATTTTGACGCCATAGCGGAGCGGAATTATGAGTGGACCGGTCTTCGACCGTTGTCGCTTTCTTCAACAAGACTCTTCAGGAAGCCTGATCCGTGCTTGGCCTTTGACTAGAATACTAAATGAACTGGTTTGATCCCGGTGCTACATCCTTAGGCAGAAAAAAGCCCCAGGGAAATGTCTCTGTTAACAGATGATGAAAACTACTTAGATTTCAACTGGATTACCTGGCAGCTGCAGGTATTCCCTAACACTTAGTAGTAGCAATAACCAAAGTCTGAACCCCAGAAGCTTTACGGCGCTTAAAGACACAGATTAAATATTAGGACAAGTGTACTATGGATTTGGAAACTATTTGAGACCCGGACTGCGGTCACTAGTACGTGTAGCGAAAGTTTGGGTTCTGCCAATCCGTCTTATCATTCCGCTCTGCTTCCAATCCAGCATCAGTATCATCGTGAGCCTTTCCATACTGCTTATCACGTTTCTTGTTCTCGAACGCGCACAGAATATAGTAGACAATACCAGTAGCTGCCATCAGCGCAAATGCGCAAAGGATAGAGCCGATACCGAGAACGTATGTCGGCGCTTGGCTATCGAGGTAAAACTGGGGCCCAATTATGTTCCCAACAGCGTATACAATGGCGATAGAGATGCCCATAAAGCTCTTTTTAGTTGCGCCGGCTGTATTTGATGAAGACAGACTGAGGAGAAAAACCCAAGGGACATTGTAGAAGCCCATCAAGTAGACACCTGCCAAGGAGGCATCTCTTTGTGTCGCAACGTCGAGGGAGTGCACCATGATAGCTCCAACGAGACCCATGAGAGCACCTCCAATCCAGAAGGTGCATCGTAGGTTCGGGATGAAAAACGCAATAGTGGTCAGAATCGCTTGGCTAATCATCGCAACAGCTGCTTGTGGTGTAGCCATTAAAACAGTTTTCGTCTTGCTGAAACCGTACCCAGCAATGATGAGCGGGTTGAAGTTTGTGATGCCTGCGTTGGCGATGGCATAACCGAACACGCCAAACCAGATGCAATAGCACTTGGGATCTCGGAGACATTCCAGGATTTGAGATGTTTGGAATTTCTGCAGTGTTGTTAGCACTTGGTTTAGGTAGGAGAGGAACTCGAACATACTTTCTTTGATTCGATGCCAGTCTGGTTCGGTGCCAGACGAATCATAGCAAGTTTCTTTTCCTCCTCCGTGAAGAACCATGCTCTTGATGGAGTATCTGGGAGCCCGACGAAGACGAGAGCTCCGATGAGTACGGTGCAGGCTCCATAAATAATAAAGATGTACTTCAGACATTGATAAGCATACGGAAACCTTCGATCAAGACATGAACTTACCTTCCAAGTTGCCAGTGAGCCGTTGATTTGTCCAATAGCATACGACAGAATACCACCAAACACTCCAGCAAACGTGTTATACCAAAAGGCAGTTCGAAGAGGCTGCTCGTTTCGGAGGTACCACATTGAGTTGATGATCATCATGCAAGGCAAAACTGCTGCTTCGAAGACACCAAGAAGGAATCTGATCGTCGCCAAACCTGCAAAGTTATGACAAAGAGCCATGAAGCAGAGGCAACCTCCCCACAAAACAAGACATCCTCCGACGTATTTTCCAATCGGAATTTTGGTCATCAGCCAAAGATTTGGAAACTCCATGGCTAGGTAACCGAAATAGAAAATGCTGCTCAGCCAACTGTATTCTTGGGGTTTGAGATGAGCGTCTTCTTTGATACCGAAGATTGCCGCGTATCCCAACGCGTTCTATGAAAGTCAGTGATCAATCGGTCGTAATCGCATGGCCAGACTCACCTTATCCAAAAAGGCAAGTGTCATACTGAGAACAGCGAGTGGCATGACGACCAAGTCTGTCTTGAGGAGGAGTCGCTTCGACTGGGCTTTGGTCAACTCAAGAACTCCGTCTCGGTCATGTTCGGACGCAATAGACTGGGCCATGTCTTTGCCTGGGCCGTTACCAGCCTGCGAATGAGTCGACATTGTATTGACACAGAAAAATGAAGTCAAGGGATGGGTGAGCCCGATGCTTCAATGATATTTGGATGCCTCACAACGTTGACTTTATGAGTTCTCATACCCAACCACTTCCCCAAGTTTAGTGAAGTCAATTTTGCTAGCACGGGGAGTTTATCGCTGCATTTCCCTGCCTTCGGTGTACATCGAACCCCTCGGTCACCACCGAGCTCACCACTCGGACGCTACCGAGAACGCTAACCTTATCGCCCCGCTTCTCACCAGCGATAAACGGGGTTCAGGGATAACAACCAACGAACCAGAACTGGAGCTGATGACGATTAAACAGGCAAGTGATCACGTCAAGTAACAGTGGATAGTTCGCCGTACCAGATACTGTAACTAAACTAGGGAACGTCGGCCAATCTGATAGAGAAACCCGAAGCTTTATCGTTACGATTCATATCTTCCCCGCACTAAAGGTCAACGCCAGGATCAATGTTTCCGCGACTCGCTCGGTCGTGACCGAATTTGCCGTCCGGTGGACACCGAGCGAGATGAAGTTGCTAGGAGATCAAATGCAACACAGCTCAATTTTCTCTCAAAATGAGCTGATGATATATTTAAGCCGATTGAATCATTCTTTACCTCAATCACGCAACGATAGTCGCATCACTAAACACCCTAACAACCACAGCGAACATGACAAACTCAAAGGAGCAAAGCCATGGAGGCTCAACACATAGCTCAGTTCCGAATGCCAAAAATGCTTCTATTCGAGTAATTATAGTCTCAACCCTAAGTATACATATCTACTAACCTTTATTTCTCAGGTTGGAATTCGTGATGGTGTCACTGGAGAGTTCAGCCTGGTGCCGCGAGGGGAGGCTGTAGTCTCGGTTTTCGACTCAAATTTCCTCATTGGCGATGGCATTTGGGTAGGTTCTTGATAGCCTGAAATATTTTCCATCCACTAACAAGCATCAAGGAAGGCATCCGCGCAAACAAGGGCCGTGTGCAGTTCGCCCGAGAGCATATCAACCGCCTCTTCCAATCAGCCAAGGCGATGCAGATGGATCTCGGCCTGTCAAAAGGAGACCTTCTCAGCTTAATTCACCAGACCCTCGACGCGAATGATATGGGCGATGATGAGCACGTTCACATCCGACTTGTTGTGAGCCGTGGTCTGAAGTCCACTCCATACCAAAACCCCCGCGTCAATATCGGCCTCCCTCTAATTGTCATCATTCCTGAGTCGAAGGCAGTTGATCCAAGTTCAAAGTCCAGAGGTCTGAGACTTGCAACAACCTGGGTTCGCCGTGGCCCACCTGATGTCAAGGATGAGGCATGGAATCACATCTCTAAAGCCACAGACGTTCAAGCATGTATCCATGCAAACGTCATGAACGTTGATGAAGCTCTCATGCTCGACCTCCGAGGATTCGTCAAGACCTGTAACTCGGTTAATTTCTTCATCGTTAGAGGAGATGAAGTCTGGGCTCCAACGAAGGATAACCAGATGCAAGGAATCACCCGCCAGAAGACCATTGACGTCTGTCGAGCCAACGGTACCACTGTTCGGGAGCTTGACTTTACTCTTACGGAGGCCTACGGTGCGGATGAGGCTTTCTGTACCGGCACGTTTCCGTCGCAGATTCACGTTACGGAGATTGATGGACGAACGATTGGGGATGGGAAGAGGGGTCCTGTGACGGAGAGGATTCAACAATTGTATTCTGCGCTTGTGCGGAGAGATGTCGGCAGGCCGAGAGAGGAAATCATAGCAGAGGTGATCAGACCACGGGACTTGACGTTTTTAAAGTCAAAGCTCTAACCTGAGCTTTTGGTACACTACATGCAAGGGAGATAAAAAGCCCATTATGCATGAGATTGATTACATCTAATGAGGAGCTCTTCGTTTTAGATAAGGCTGGTTATGCGTGCGTAATAGACACTTGGTCTCAACCTGGTCAGTTCTCTTGTAGGAATTAAGGATTAGTCTATATTTGATTAGAAAATGCCTTGATAATGAATAAAGAATGAATGGGGTACCTGTCATCCCTGCGTCATTCCAAAAAAAACCAACCACAAAGTCAACATGTCTAAGGAATCTCCACCAGACCTGGTATGGAGTTAACGGTTTAAACGGCATCAATAGTGTGGCGCTGATGCAGGGTCGGTTGGATCATTGCCCCTCGCATATTTTGGATTCCACAAGTCGTGGTGAAAAAGGGGGTTCTTATTGGATCTCGATTACCCGAGTGGATGTCTTAGATTCTGCGGTGAGACTGACTTACCCAGAACACTCTGCTACGAATTTACAATGAGAATCTAGCTGCTCTTGGCATTGTCTAGATTCCCCAAAACTTATGCGCGCATTAGATATGTCTCGCAGCAATTAATAGTATGCCGAACAACCGTCACTGCGGGTGATGACCTTTGAATAGGAATGTAATATGCAAGGCGCAACGATAGTTAGGTCATCTCATAACAGGAGGTTCGATTGGGAGTCTAGATGCATATATACCACCCACCTCAATATCTTTCCAGTTATACGTCTCAATCATCCACACATTCATTTTTACATTCGCTTTCAGTGACTGACCAAGAGACCATCGTCACCACTTACACAACTACTGTCAATGGAGCTGTGTCCACAACGACCCATGCTATCACCGCTACTCTGGTATGCTTTGCTGGAAAATGCTATTCTACTAGCTCTAGCGATGTTGCCGTCTATATCTTTATCGAGACTAACGGCAGGGATTGTGATGGTCAGTGGGTTTACATCTCTGAACCCTGCTCCTGCGCCGGTGGTCAAAGATATGTTCCCAAGTTCTGCTCTAGAGGTGACTGTGCCAGCATCAAGGTTTACAAGCCTCAAGAGTGCCACGATTGGTGTAACTACAACTCTTTCTTCGTCGCTTCGGATTGCGACACTTGTGCCCAGGGCAAGATCATGTACCAGCCTTGGGAGAACTCTTGGGGTACACCTGATAACTGCAACGGTGATGTTCTTGTCTGCAATGGATACGACTGT
Organism: Fusarium austroafricanum; assembly: GCA_012932025.1. NCBI lineage: Eukaryota > Fungi > Ascomycota > Sordariomycetes > Hypocreales > Nectriaceae > Fusarium > Fusarium austroafricanum. The sequence continues at coordinate 23,413 of JAADJG010000315.1, read as the reverse complement.
CCTTCTCAGCACAACGGTGGCGGATATCATCATGGTGGCCACAACGGCAACGGAAATTCGACTGTTCCTCAGGGAGGCTCTAACGGTGGTTCCAACGGCGGTTCCAGCTCTGATTCCAGCTCTGGCTCTAACCAAGATTCCAACGGCTCCAATGGTGGCGGTTCCAAGGGCTACACACAACCCAGCATCGTACCTGTTACCCCAGCGGTTCTGGTAAGCAGGTCATTGGTATGCTTTCTCTTCTTGCAGCAATTGCAGCCCTTTAAATAATTTTCTCTTCACCTCTGAATGTCGTTTTTCATCTACAGCTTTAATATGCTAGCATCTCGCTATAGAGGATCTAACTACTATAATAACACGGCCAGCTACCTCTAAATCCCCTGAGCTATGGGTTGGATATAGAGACACCCTTCTATAACTATCTAGAGCTTCTTGTACCTATAAGTATCTGACAAGGGTACTCAATTGTGGCGTAAGTCACTTTAGGCGAGGACTTTTGAAGGCTGCCTCTGTAAGTCTAGTGGGATTATATAGTATTACTGATGATCAGCCTATTATTAGCTTCTAACCTCTTATTATAACGTTTTCCTTGGAAATGCCTCAGAACCGCCGAGGAGTAGTATCTTGCCAGACCTGTCGCCGTCTCCAGACACGATGCGACGTTCCGAGTGGTTCTGCTGTCTGCTGCCGTTGCGAGGCCTTGAGGTCAGCTTTTCATAATAACTCGCGCAGTGGGATAGTTGGAGAGGAGTGATGTTGACATGCAATGCAGGTTGCCCTGGCGCCGACGCAGTCCACATTCACGATGTTAGCTACACCGGCAACACCAAGGATGTTGACGTCGGAATTGTCGCACACACGGACATCCAGTGCGTGACTCTGGCAGGACATGTCCGGTGGTTTGCAGGTTCTCTCGGCGGATGATGAGTGGCTAGATGCCCGATCGATCGAGGGAACCCTGATCATCAACATAGGTGACTTTTTACAGAGGCTCTCAAATAACCGGTTTAAGTCGACTGTGCATCGTGTTTACAACCGACAAAAGGCATCTCGCTATGCGATGCCGTTCTTCCTGGGGTTCAACCCAGATGCGGTCTGCGAGGTTGTACCAACTTGTACCGACGAGGAGCACCCTCCACTCTATGAGCCGATTTCATGCGGCAAGGTGAGTCCCATCAACTGTCAATGTTTAAAAATGTTGAAACTGACTGTTCGCAGTGGCGCGACTCTCGTCTGAAGTTGGCAGAAAGCGGAAAGGTGGCCTAATGAATAGGAGAATGTAAAGGATATAGTTAATTTATATATAAAACGAGGGCTGACGCTCAGCTCAAGTTTGAATTTCTGCGTACTAAAAGATAGGTTACGATCATCTATTCCAATAAATCAACATTCAACAGGAAGCTCCTCGCTTTATTCCTTCACAACATTAATGACTGTCTTTCCTAGCCCTCCCTTGCCTCTGAAAGTTAAATCACATGCCTCACGGACAGCATCGATATCTTTCATATCAACCCTCGTGCCCACCACTGGTTTAATTTTACCCCCCTCAACGTGTCCCGTCAATGTATCTAAATCCTCCCGATTCGGGTCAAGGAACAAATACATATACGAAACGCTCCAGCGCCATGCTCGAACCCTTCGTAGCGCATCTGCTGCATCAAGGAATATTCGTCCCGCAAATGGGATTCGTGGGTTATCAGGTCGACGCATCACACTTGAAGCCTGAAGCGTTGTGGCAGACGGCGTTGTAGCGATTGACACGATCATTCCTGTCGAAGGAACCATGAGGGAGAGGAACTCCATGGATTGACCGGTAGTATCAAAGCAAAAGTCAACTGACTTGAGAGGAATGGCGTCGGTGACTTTTTGCTTGGTGTAATCAATGACTGCCGTAGGTTGTCAGTCAAGCCTTGTTAGTTAGTTCCGATGCTTACCCTGATCCACTGTTCCTTTACCCAAAAGTTCCGGAACCTTTGGGATCTTGGATGTAGAGACTGTTGTAATCACTTTACCAGCTCGGAAGACATTCTTGGCTAGTTGGCACGCAAGAGCTCCAGTACCACTCACTTAATATTCTGTCAGTATGTGAGGAGAGAAAATCTGAGATTCATTACTTACAGCCAGCGGGGACAAACACCGTCTTGCCTTCTAGCGAGCCCTTGTACTGCCCCAATACCTGCAATGCCGTGACGCCTGCCAGTGGTAATGATGCCGCATCGGAAAAAGAGAGGTTCTTTGGTTTAAGGGAGACATAGCTCTCTGCACACTTGGCGTACTCACTCCATGCTCCTGTGTTCATGTCAGTAACAGTTCATATGAGACCGTCCCACCGTCGTTCATTCTTACCTCTGCCAACTTCTGGCAATCGCGTATAAACCTCATCGCCAACTTCCAACTTTGTGACACCCTTTCCAATATCCACAACAACGCCCGCGGCGTCGTATCCGATTTTATACGGAAATCTTGACATTTTAGCTATTATCCCAGTCTCTTTATCATGACTACACTCACTCTTCTTTTATAGCCATCTTGAATACACCGCTAGCCTTTTTCACGTCAACTGGATTAATACTGGCCGCATGAACTTTTATAAGCACGTCCAAGTCTCCGGTGATAGTTGGACGAGGCTGGGTAGTGAGTTCGTAACCAGATGGGTTAGTATACGTTGGCGTTGTGACGGAAAGCATTCCTACAGTCATGTTCGCGATTTCTGGATGATAGCAAAGGAGTAAAACAGGTGTGGAGAGGAAACGATATATCTTAATGGGATTGAACTTCAGTTAAAGCTTTGAACAAAGATTTGATATGTCGCCGATGAACCATTTAGCGTTGTCACTTGTGATTGGTAATTATTTTGATGGAGACTCCAAATCCGGAGGCTCGGCTGGAACCGAAAGCGAAAACTCATTTCCGGCTCGGAATTCAGATTTTCTCGAACTCCGGTCGGAACAACAAACTCACCGTCGCGCAGATATTTTCCCCGTTGGTAAATCCAAACTGATAGTATCGCTCATAATGGTACCAAATAACCGGACACTTTCTTTTTTACAGCTGGCGGAGATCTATCGAAGATTCTGACCATTCTTAAGGCGGAAGAGCCTAGTGGAGAATACAGATAAATAAGTTATGATAAGAACTATTTTTAGCTGACTACCTACCCTGTACGGATCAAAAGCCAACAGATCGCCTTCTGTGAAAATATTAATTGAATAGCCTATACAATCAGAGCCGGATCATACAAACATAGCATCTTTAAATTTACTTGAAAATATTACGTTAAATACTTATGAACCTCAAACGCTAATCTTCATAGTCTGTTATGATAAGGAGAGCGTCCGAGAAAAATCGCATTTCCAATAGTTGTTCACAACAAAATAGTGGCAAGATACGAAAAGCACCACAGCGGATGAGTTGAGTTGATATTCGGGAAGCACTTCTTAACAACCAAAATGCCGGAGAACGACAAGGCTCGCTTGTCAAGCCTCACTAAATGCCCTGCCGAGAAGTTGTAACTTCATATGTAACGCGAATTCCCTGTTCTTGGTCGTCCTGCTGGTTCCTTCGGAAATCAGGCCCCAAGATTGATTCGTCACTTTGATCATCGCTGCGAGCCCTTTCAGTGGGCTTAGAGTAAATTCTCGTCTTAGTAAATGGGTCCTTAACTCCAATCTTTTCTCATGTTCTGCGATCTGACAATCGTCGGTGCTATCGTTCTTGTCGTGCATTTGGCCATCCTCAAAATCGCCTATTAACTGGATGTTAGACCTAGAAGCCTCTTCGTGCAGCCATGCGTATGCACCCCGGCGTTTGCATGCTCCTTGAGCGCTACGTTTCTGAGATAGGCCTTAACCTTCCCGACGGTAGCTTTGGCCCCGCTGGCACAGCAGTAGGCATTAACCCCTATGTTGCTGGACCTAATAAGAGAGTATATGGCCATGACGCCGATACTTATCGCCCAGAGCGCTGGATACAGAACGAAGGCGAGACTGAGACGGCATACAAAGAGCGAATGCGTCTCTTCAATGCCGCTGACTTGACTTTTGATGGCGGATCGCGAGTCTGTATTGGTCGTCATCTTGCTCAGCTTGAGCTGTATAAGATTGTGGCGACTTTGATTAACAAGTATGAGATCTCGTTGGTGGATCTAGACGCACCATGGGTGGTTATTGGTAGCTGGTTCCACGTCAGAAGGGTCTTAACTGTAATTTGAAGAAAGCGAGAATAGTTCATACTAGAATAAGCCCTATACGTGCTAGCGAAATTAAATAGTCATCCGTAAGCAAGCTAGCTAGCTATTCCTAATCTATCTTTCCGAGGTCCATGCAGACAGAAATTCCTCTAGAGGTTGGAGAACGCTGGTGCAAACCGCTTTAACGAACGCTGAGTTACTCAAGTCTGGCTGAGCCTCAAAAGCACATAGTACACATCGTCTAATTGCATCCGCAATCCTATCGCCAAACTGTCCCTCAACACTCTTCTGCCACTGAATAGCAGTGCAAAGGTCAGCTGTTTGAGTTTCTTGTGGCGTCGTGCCGAGGTATTGTTTTCGAATTGAAAGACTCTCTAGCTTGGTGCGAAATAGAAGTTCCATTAGAAGCACTCCGAGCGCGAAGAGGCTGCTGCGTGCTTGAATAGATGGCTGCACCGTGTGCTTGCCTTTGAGAGTGTTTCGAATTGATTGATGAGACACATATGGCGTTGGGATCGTAGAATGAAGACTTCGGATAAGGAGAACCTCTGTCTTGCTCCAGGTTTCAGGGATCCAGGGACAGACGCCAAGGGCTAAGACAGTCTGGATTAGCTGAACGCCGACTTTGAGCCTCTGACTCATTCTAGGAGTAGCTACAAGAAATGAGTCGAGTGGTTCGACCACTATAGCTTTATCCGGACTCGTGCGATGATCCTCCAGCTGGAAAAGTAACCGAGATCCTAAATCAGTACTTAAAGACCCGACGAAAGGTCCATCAACTTCTCCCCTTGCAACATAGCACATGTTCCGAATCTCATCAGAAGTCTCTTGTGCCACAGGTTGTACATCTCCAGCAAATCTCACCCGTGGCGGATCGGGAGCTGCGAGGTCTTCATCAGGGTCACGAAGACTATACAGTCATGTTAATGGGGTCCGTGTAGTTGTTTGAGGATATCTTACCTATTCCCCAGTTTCGGGGACTTTTTGAGTTTGACTGCCAGTCTTTGGAGTCGACTCTGTCCTTCACCCGGACCAGAAGGATTTCCAACAATTGAAAGGGAAGAGACAGCTAAAGCAACCAGGCTGGAACTCTTTCCCCGTGCCATCTTGTAACGGCGTTTCACAGAAACGTCTTGCCTAAGCTGCGAGACCTTTTGCGTGCCTTCAATAGACGACTTGGCCGAATTTGTTTCCGTCACTTCAACCATTACCTCTGTAAGTCTCAGGCCCTCTTCAAAGACCAACGCAAAGTTTCTCTTCTTTGGATTCTGGAGACCTGTGCTAGCTCTGATACCGCATGAGTGATTGCTCAGGCAGTTGCATGTCCAATGACTCTGTAGACACTCGTAAATGGAGGAAGCCTCTTTCTGTGCGGTAAGATACTTCCATGCATTAGAAGCATATCTCGTAGACTTAATTCTCGATTCAACATGAGCTGCACGATCGAGGAATGCGTAGATAGCCTCATTCCTATCCTTTATAATCGTGAGGAGTTCATTCTTCTTGTGACTAAAACTCCATTTGAGTCTGAAAAGCTCACTTGCAAGACTGGTTGAATCAATTTGGTAGACCTGCCATATGTTAGTACTTGAATATATCATAAGACTTCCATGGCTAACTTTCTTAGTCGGCAAAAGCTCCAGCATTTTGGAAATGGCCGCATTGATATCGGATAGCTGCTGCATATACCATACATAGTATCGATCCTGAAGTCTCTGCCTCAATAGAACTTGGATTTGAGGGTCGTGCCAGGGGAAAGTTTCTGGATCATTAAGCAAGAGCTCGCGCTCATCATCCGGTATGTGTACCGGGCTAACAGGATTTCTTGATTTTGAGTAAACGCGACGAATTCACGATCAATGGCTGATACAAAGTCTTCAAATTCGACTTCGAATTGCCACCAAGATTTGAGGTCGCGATAACGAGTGTTCAGGTCTTTGGCAGTTTCATAGAGAATTGGAAATGCACCGAGAACGATGCCCGCGACCTCAAATCCAGACATCACAGCGATTAAGGGTGATTGAAAAGTCTATTGAGGCATTTTTGACGGATGCACGAAGCTGAAAGTCAAGATGTGAAGCGGGGAACTGAATCACTGCGGCTGAAAAGATGAACCACAGCGAATGGTTCGCCAGCTCTCCCTCAGCCACTCACGTGTTCATTCAATTAACAACGCAGAGTCTGAGATCTTAGCAAGTTGGAGTTTTACCACTCAACCACGAAACATGTCTTTACCAACACCTGGCGAGTCCATTTCCAAGCTAGCCAACCGTTGTGCTGTCATTTTGCAAGAGCTAACCGTGCGATCGGTTTCTGTACAGCATAATGGTTTTGGAAAGATTGTTGATGACGAACGAGGGAGATTTAGGGTATGGGCTTGGAACATAGGTGCGCTCCAGCCTGAGCGATCTATGTCGTCGCTGGACGCACGGCTGAGAGATGCACCTCGACAACATGGAAGCGTCATTCGCGGATTGGAGAGATTACAAAGCATCACTATCCGGAGTCAGTAGCTGGCCCGACAAAATTTCGCACTCTAACGTCGGTCTTAGTTCAACAAATTGTAGTAGGTGCTAACCCAAATCGCTCTGCCCAAAGCACACCAGGAATCTCCGATAAGCCAACAAATGAGCTCGATCAGCTCTTGACAAATTTGCACTCTTCCATCAATCATTTATTCAGTCTGTCAACGCTGTTGCGCAGGATGAAACCCAAAGGGCGGCTTCCAATGCTTGCTGATTTCGTGCCCTCTGAAACCTCTCCAGACATCAAGCACGTGGAAGATAAATTTCCCAAGACAAAACGGTCACCCTGGCTGGCACAGCGTTTAGGCAATGCTATCACCAAAAGACGTCTGATACTTCAGTATAGGCAAAATCATCACCAGAAGCTCGCAAAGGTTGCTGCTCCATTGAAGGGTGACGTTGATGCTGGAAGCAAAGCCCAGAGTACCCTGGCAACTACTTACAAAGAGGGAACAAAGGAAACGACAACAAAGGAAGAGGCAAGGTATTCGATATTTACTTCAGCAACATCATTTGTGAGCTCATACGGAGAGGATATTGGTCGTCAGATTCCCGACCTACCAGATATGGTGCTTGATGCTGTTCAGCTAGGCTATGGGGAGCCAATAGAATGTCCGTACTGTCGGACTATCCAAGAAGTCGCAGACCGGAATCAATGGAGGTGAGGGTTCCAATGCCTATCCATTCAATCCTGTTATACAGGGTTTCTACGAGGTGGATATCTAACAAATGGCAAAGAAAGCACGTTTTCTCAGATCTCCAGCCCTACGTTTGCACCTTTGAAGACTGTACTTCCGATCTTTTCTTCACACGCGAAGAGTGGTTCAGCCACGAAATAAATCTCCACAGGCAGGACTGGGTGTGCATTCTATGCAACAAATCTGACACGGTATTCTCAAGTGGAGCGACGTTGAGAAACCACTTCAGAGAAGCCCACAGCGAGGTTAACAACAACCAGTTGCAAACGATATTAGAAGCGTGTAAATCCCCACCAAAGCGGATAGGTACCTCTGGATGCAGCCTATGTAATGACTGGAATCCCCCAGTTGTGGAGTCCCAGAACATAAAGGAGTTCTGTCGGCATCTAGCACGTCATCAGCAGATGCTTGCCTTGGAGGCCTTACCTATCTCAGTAGACGGTCTCGAGCTAAATACCCCAGCTTCAGATCAACAGGACAGCGATGACCCAGAAGATGATCATCTGGAGATGCTCACTTGCGTGTCGTGCAGCGCGAGGTGGAGTTCAGCTGGATATGGCATAGAGTGTCCCATATGTAACACAGAAGGACTGGTAACATATCCACCGGCTCGCGCCGCGATTATATTAACTGATCCACAACCGCCGAACTGGGAAGATATTGTAACTTCGGACGATCGCATCTACTTTGTTCATGGAAGGGTGGTCTGGCCAGAGCCATCAGATCAAAACGACCCAGATGGAGATAATCAGGATTTTCACCCTGGTGAATATCCTGGAACTCCCTTTGTTGACATAACAGAAGATGGAAGCAGTGAACAAGAAGCGATTCCCAGTGAGGAAGCAGATATGCCAAACATGAATGATTCAGATTCAGGTGGCTACAATACGCTTTGGCTCGCTGCGTCCCTTTTCGAATTTAACATAGTAACTACCAAAATGGAGGGCGGATATCCGTATCTAGTTTATCAAGAGGGCGAAGTAAGTCATATCCATGTAATGAAGTGTTAGTTGGATGCTAAAGATAACATTTCTCCAGATCTTTGACGTTGTTGGCGAAAAAGGCGATCTGTGGCTTGCAAAGAACCAAGATGATCCATATAACACGCTTGGATGGATTTGGTCAAAGCATTTTGCAAGACTGAATCAAGGGTAAATAAAACTGAAAATAAGCCTTGGTGTCTAAATTATTGGAGAGAAATCCTTTGTAAACAACTAGATAACTCGATCTGTTCATCGCAGTCTTGAATGCGGTCCTCACCTGTCACCTTTCCATGGGTTGGAAATCAATCTCTGTATTGGCTCTCCGCTCATAGATCCAGTATACCGCTAGGTGACCAAAAATGAAATAGCGACTGGGACTCGGCTACCAGTACTTCTTCCCACTGCAGCTGAGAAACCAAATCTGCCCATTTCCGGTATTAGCTACATCTTTGCGTGATATGTCTGAGAGTCAACTCTGAAACGGTTTACGCACCCATTCAAAATTGATCGCAAGTTTGCTTTTCTCTCTGGTTCCTACTGTTTCGATGTCGACTTTTTGTGGCTCTTATTGGGCTGTAGCGATGTGCCCAGGAATCGAGTCATTGGATCAGATTGTTCCTTTCTAGCTTTACTGAGATCTATTGGGGCTGCTGGTGGCAGAAATGGAATATTAGGGAGAATTGAAAGAAAGGTATCGACTATAGTCATGTTTCTAAGTTGTTGGTGCTATACCCGTTATTGTGACAGGTTTAGTGTTAAAGGTCAACGTTGAAGGTTGAGGTTTTATTGAGATAAGTGGGCTGACTTCTAGGCAGAAATCGACTTGTCAGGAGGCAGTTCAAAAGCCACGTGAATATTTTCCTACATTATTTCAGGCCATTATTTCCATATATTTTAATGCTCGCATCACCCTTTCCACTCATTTATTGGTCTGATGCGGGTTCCCGAACGGCACAGTTGGGTAGGCGTCCGTTATGCTTCAAGCATGGATATCGCTCATCTTTGTGCGCCATGTAAGCCATTCCCGCGCGGGTTAGAAGTCAATTATGCTATCACGATTGTATTCTTTTCGTGACTTAATTAATAATGTGCAATGAACTTAACAAGGTAGTTACCAGTTGCGTTCGATTTCTTCTATAAATAGGACGCCTATTACCTTTTCAAAGTTATCTTGTTCTTTATTATTATCTTCATAAACCTTACTCAAAGATTTTCTATTGTATCAACTTTTCAAAATGCCCTCAACACTCATCGCTTTGATTCTCGGAAGTGGACCCAGAGTCGGTGCCAGTGTTGCCAAAGCCTTCTCCGAGAAAGGCTATAAAGTCGCTGTGGTGTCCCGCTCTGGCTCCGATAGCACCACAAGCGATGGATATCTATCTCTCAAGGCGGATTTGGCCAACCTTGATGCCATTCCCGCTATCTTCGAGCGAGTTGAAAAGGAATGGAAAGTTCCTCCTAGCGTTGTTGTTTGGAACGCAGGGGTGCGCACCGTACCTCTAGTGGAAAACGATATGTTCTCTCTGACCCAAGAGAGCCTCATCCACGACATGAACATCAACACCCTCGGCCTGTTCATTGCCGCGCAGAAAGCCGTTGCTGGGTGGAAGAAGCTTCCTGATGGGACCAAAAAGACCTTCGTCTACACTGGAAACAAGATGAACGTCCAGCCTGTTCCTATGGCAGCTACCGTTACGCTTGGTCTTGGCAAAGCAGCGTCCTCTTCTTGGGTCCAGCTCTCCAGCATGGTGTCTTCGGATAAGAGTGAGAGGTGAGTCAAAGCGATGGTTAACAGGCAATACAAATTTTGTAACTAATCTTCACATAGGTTCTTTTATGCTGATCAACGTACGGCTGATGGGGTATGGGTGGGATGCAGCTGGACGGTGATGCTCACGGACAGTTTTACGCACAGCTGGTTCAGCATGAGACGGATGCGCCTCGGCTGGCAACCTCTATTCCCGGTACAGGTTATGTCAAGTTTTAGATTGAAATTGAAAGGGGCTGACCATGGTCGAAGCTGAATATACACGCTCGTTTATAATGACATGTGTCAATTGTTTCCCTTCTTGATATGCGTACGAAGTAATTGCCACGATAACATTATTTAAGACATGTTTAGTGAGTCTCCATTAAAGGGCAAAGTCAGAAAAGACAAAAATTATTCGTCAGGCGTTATATTCCATGTCGTACCTCTTTTCTACTATAATACTAAAAAAAAAAAATGAAAAAGCAGGTTCGAAACTCCGATTCTTGAACTCACTGCTGTTGTTACCCTGCACTTGGGCTCAGCCTATCGAGTCAAATTTCATTCCCGCGCGGGAAATAAAATCAGCCCAATCGATACGCTTCTGTCTTTCAACTTATTACATCCCATCAAAGCCACTACTTCTACAGGCTTGTATGGCCGGGTGCACCTGGCCTGGGTGTAGACACCCGAACTAATGATCCATTTTCTATGTTGAGCCAGGCGTTACAAACCCTTTTCAGTGCTGATGATCTCGTCTGGCATTTACGCTGTGCTTCTAGAGTTCTCACGAGCATCGTGCAAATCTATCGCTATGAAATCTCTGTCTCCAATTTCGGGAGCTGGAAAACTCATCTGGATGCGGCTTTGACTTTGTTCATACAACTTTATAACGCTTGTGAGAGAGTCAGGAGAGCATTCGTCGGCGAATTCCTTCAACATTATTTTCGCGAACTTGGAAAAGCCTTCTTCGAGTTTAAGTGTCGGCCGTACTACTCAGGAATCATTCACTTTCACCACAGGCCTCTTGCTGTTTGATGGCATTATCGCTGCTGTTACCTCAGGAGGAGACCCCCAGCTTCGCCAACATCACCAAGCCTTGCTGGGAGATGACAAACCAATTATTGAGCTTGAAACAATCATTGGCGTTAAAAGCTCGATTTTGGAGTCTCTTAGTGGGGTTGCACTAATGGCGGCAAAGAAGGAGCAAGACCAAGCTGCTGGAAATTTGAATGTGATGGCATTAGCGCAACGTGCATCAATCATCATGGAGTCTTTGTCCACCAACCTAAGAGAACTCCAAGAGTCTTCAACATCTCTCTTGGATATCAATCCAAAGAGTAGCGACGTGTTGGAACAATTGCGCAAGCCTTATGGCTCAAGCGACAGTTATCGGGACACTTGCTTGGTTTCTCAAGTCTGGGCTCATGCAACGATCGTTTACTTGATCACTGTTGTATTAGGTTGGCAGCCAGCTAATAACGAATTGCAATATCATATCAAGCAGGTTGTAAAGAAGCTACAATCGCAAAGTTTTGTCCCATTTATAAAGCCAATGGTATGGCCAATGGTATGGCCATTATATGTTGTAGGTTGCTTTACTGATCTGTCTCAAATATGTCTCTTTCAGGACATCGTCAGCACACCCCAGCCGACTACTGCATTTGCCACAGTACATAAGGAACTCGAGCTTGGGGAATGGAAAAGGAAGCAATATGAAAGTTGTCGAAGTGGCGGTCGGCGTGATCTCAGCCTTTCTTCAGGCTTCCAGTGCCAGGCAGAATTGCCACTCCTTGTGTAGTGTCTCATTTGTCTAAATGTCATGGATATAGAGCAAAGTCCATTCAAGTATGGAGGAGAGAATATCACGATAGTAATGATGACTCGAGTAAACTTACTATAACAGAGAGAACCCTCTGTAACGGATAGGCCGCTAGACCACTGGCCCCAAAGCAAGGGCTCCTGCTACTAGGTAACAGAGAAATAGGGTCCTATATCTCATCACAATACCTTCCCATTATTTCCTTTTAGACCGGACAAGCAAGATTCATGCCTCTTATAATAAGTAGACTTACAGCCATAAGCACTTTGACAGCGCGGACTACTTGGCGGAGGTCGGAGAGGTGAAATAAAGGTGTAACAACCGAAATTAGCTCTCTTCAGGCTGCAATGAACTATCAAATCATTCGTCAATTCCAAATCCCAAAACCTCGATTCTCTAAGCTGTCAAGCAACAGGCCCGGATCGGTGACCATCATATAGTCATATGGGTCAACAAAACCAGGATTAAATGCATCATTAAGACCGGGCGCTTCATTACCGTCCATACCAGGGCCTGATAGATCAGCAAGGGCCCCGACAGATCGCCAGTACTCTATTAATTCCGAACTCGTTTGATCAGCTACTTGCAGTTCACAACCAGATGCCGAGGCGCTGGCCGGATCTGCACTGATATCATTTGATGAACAGGTCTTGTGTCTCTGCGCCTTCTGTCTTCGGTAATGTACCGACCGCAGGACAGCATCAAACTGGATGGATGCGCCTAAGCGGCCGGTGACAAGAAGATCCCTCGGTGGCAGGGACTCAAGGCTATTTTGGCTCTCATCTTCCATCTTGTAAGCACGGTTTATTTCTATCAGCCTCTGGATGATCAACGCGGCACGCGTGCGATCCGGATGCGACGGTTCCATCTTAAATATTATGTGTGCGTCCGCAAGACATGACATTGCCAGGGTTCTGTCCTGCCCTGACAAGTCTGAATGTGAGAGAAGAACCCGAAAGATAAATGTCGAGGCAAAGAACAAGTAAGTCATATGCGTCTTTGGCCAAAAGGCTATACTGCAGATAGACGTTTCTGAGCTTAGTGCAATTTTCTCACGGCTTCGACAGAGCATTTCTGATATCAATGCTGAAGCCGACATTAATCCACTTCGTAACACCGTATCTCGGTTGGAGACGACCTGCGAAGCTTCTGTAGGTTCCTCCGGGGTAGGCAACAAAAGTGTCAAGGCATACAAGTGCAGCTTTGCGCCTTGTAAATTGAGCTCAACCTCGGGACTCCAATATTGTTGTTCTGAGACCCTGAGTCTCTCCAAGTCGGCGACGGAATTTTTCGTCTGGGAGAAGTGAATGCCTGAGTCGGTAATCATGTCTAGATGTGTTGTCCAAGTCGCTGTAAGTAGACGAATCTTCAGGAGGGTTTGATAGGACGGATCGAGGAGACTTGATGCTCGCTCCTGGGCGCGGGACACGTAATCTAGATGGTATCTTGAAGAAAGAGTCGATGGAAAACCTAGCAGTTCACCGAGCCTGAGGTAGCATTTCTGTATCAGTATCGCGACTTGCAGACGTGACACAGGTAAGCAGCCGGTAGAGAACGTACCGAGTGCTTATATCAAAGCAAGCGAGCCATGTGGTGTCTCTGACTGCAGCATCCATTACTGGCATGGCGCGACGGCTGGCATTTCGTCTTAACTGTGCATGGAATAACGAGTTGGGCGGCAAGTGACAGTTGAGTTGCATAGCAGCGTTCACGGCAAGCCCTATATAACCCCAGGACGGGTCTTGCCAAAGGCGAAGTTTTGGAATTGGCCACAGACAAAGACAGAGAAGGGAATGAATCACTTCAGTGCTAAGAGGCCAATGCATACAGGCGCCGGACAACATGTTTTCGTGCTCGGTTACAATGGCAGGATACATGTGTGCGTGTTTCTCGTGCATTTGTGACGAACAAAGTATGATGGTCCAGAATAGATGCGGTGATGATTGCGAGTAGTCGCTCAAAGACGTTCGTATGGGCCGCAAGAACTTGCAGTGTGGATAATAGTATACGTCAAAGCTATTATTTTCATTCAGTCCGGTTCTCTGATAAGTTCAGATTCGTTACAAAGATGTTGATACTGACTGTTGGAACAGCTCCAAGGCAACTGTGTTATTGACAACCAGGCTTCCGAGCCTGTAACTGCAGGGTATATCGACCGCTTTGAGTTTCAGCCAAGCCTCTCGGGCTTTGATGCAGCCCTCAAGAGTGGCTGTAGCAGAAGTCGTAGTATCACCGATGTGGACCGTAGAAGGTTGTGAGTCGGTAGGAGAGGCCGGACTGGGAGAGCACGTAGAGGCTGAGGAGGGTATATTTGGCTCTTGTGACTTGGTAGTTTGCTCTCTGCGAGATTCTGCTTCCATGTTTGGCCAACTTGATGCGCAAGGAGCTGGCTGCTGCGGGTCGATGTTGTTGGTGATGGCCTCTACAATACTGTAAAAATGAGTATAGGGGTTGTTGTCAATATTGCCGCGGAAAAATCACTGACTTTCTTGTTGGAATCCTTTTAAAGTTGGAGTCAAACCGACAGAGCAGCCCGCGCTTAGTGCATCTAGTACATGAGGCTCCAGCCGCTTTATGGCGTGCATCGCAGGCCTGCTTGACCTGTCGACATGCAGTGCAGCTCTTTGCGCGGCCAGGTCTCCGAGGCATGCTGACGTTCGATGAGCCCAAACAGAAAAAAGCGTCTCCAAGACGAAGAAGCCAAATCGGGAGGGTAGATGGAATCTCCGAGACACACGCACAGCCAAAGTGCGAAGTGCGCAATTCGCTCCAAGTTCGCAAAGAGTCTCTCCCACCGGCGTTCCAAGGACTTTGTCGGTTGCATGAAACCAGGATAAGATGGGTTGAGGCCACGCAATCAAGGGTAATTATTTGTGTCAGCCGTGTCAGCCCAGCCACGTACAGATAAGGTCATGTTGTTCCAGTCAGCGCCTGTAATGCGATAACCATATCCTGAAAGCCGGGATTGTTGTCCTGCTAATGCGAAAATAGCGCGCCATGTGGGACAGTCAGCCCTGGCGCAGTACGTACCAAACTGCGAATCTCGCAGTTTGCCGCTCTTAGCCCCATTGCCAAGCCTCATGCTTGTGATAAAAGTATCGCAACTGTAATAATAAATGATTCAGCTTTTCCGTCGTCCCCTACTACTGTAAGCAGTTATAAGGCTATAAAGGCCGCATTTCTTGAGTCTCATGTTCAATCCAGTCCATCTCACTATCCCTTGTCACGCATCACAAACGCCCCCAACATGTCAACAGAGCAAGACATACACAAAAACTGCCACGCCTTGGTGCCAGGTATCCCTACTTCATATGGCTACGTTCCAGCGACATGTGCATGCATTGTATTTTGTGTACTGTTCGGTATCTCCACGGGTGCCCACGTAATCCAGCTTATCCAGTATAAAGCTTGGTGGTGTTCGGTCTTTGTTGTTGGTGGTCTGGGTATGTCCAAATCACCATATTCATGGCGAGCTCAGGCTTTGAATTAACCTCTTTCAATAGTCGAGATCATTGGCTGGGCTGGCCGTACATGGTCCTCCCAATGCCCCTACAACTCTACCGCATTTCTCATGCAGATTTCCACCTTGATCATTGGTATGTACTACGGCTGCTCGCTCCTGACCATTATTTCCTTGACTCTGCCAGTTGCTCACTGACTGACTACTGATAGCCCCCGTTTTCTTCACTGCTGGTGTCTATATTATTCTTGGCCGTCTGATCCAGATCTTTGGCCGCGACTGTTCGATCCTCCGGCCAAGTCTCTATCTTTGGATATTCTGTACCTGCGATGTCATCTCTTTGGTTGTACAAGCAGTCGGCGGCGGCCTGGCTTCGGCGGCGGTAGGTAAGGTCGACGGGAACACAGATCCAGGCACACACACTATGGTTGCTGGTGTTATCTTTCAGTTGGCCTCTATGAGCGTCTTTGTTGCTTTTGCGATCGACTTTCTATTTCGATCCATCAAGCAAGGCATACTCAAGTCGCGGAAGCAGTCCGCTATTCCCATATTGAGCGCCATGACATTATCTTTGTT
This sequence comes from Fusarium austroafricanum, assembly GCA_012932025.1. Lineage (NCBI taxonomy): Eukaryota > Fungi > Ascomycota > Sordariomycetes > Hypocreales > Nectriaceae > Fusarium > Fusarium austroafricanum. The sequence goes on along the minus strand of JAADJG010000315.1, from coordinate 7,413 downwards.
ATGCATCTATGTGAGGAGTATTTACCGGACTATCGAGCTCTCGGAAGGCTGGATGGGATATCTTATTACGCATGAACGGTACTTTGTGGCTCTCGATGGTGCGATGATGGTTATTGCCGTTGCGGTTTTTAACCTCGTCCACCCCGCCACTTTCTCACCTCAATCTTCAGTCAGTGATACTGGTGAATGGCTAGATATAACACGGAGGTCTGAGCCAAGGAATTAAGCCTTATGCATGTATTGGCTGTTGTGCCACATTACAATCAACCTTGGGGAGCAAGTGATTTGTTTCAATTCCTTAACCAAGGGCTCCTAAACTCATGTCTCTGGGCTCGGTGTTCCTAATTGATATCAAGCCATGCTTGCATTGTAACATTGGTACATATTATCTACTGGCAATGATTCTTCCGAGGCCATTGACAATGTACTCTGAACCAATCTGTATTAATTTCGGAAGTAGAACCCTTGCCCGCCGATCCTTGGTTAAATGGGGAAAACCTTCCGACAACCCCCGTTCTATCACATAATGACATACCTCATTCAGCATAAAATGAGCTTACAAGTACTTCGCAAGTAACAATAACTATTTTTAAAAGTTCGGCATTTCTTCCCTTGACAATTAACCTCTTGCGCATACTTTGATTCAGAAGCAACTTTTCTCAAGATTACAATTAGTTGGCAACACCCTCGAGAACGTCACTTGATCCTAAGCCGCATTTACCAGCAAATATACCATGGAGCGAGCCTGCGTGGTACCGTACCAGTAATTAGGCCTGCATCAGTGCATTCCACCGGAGAATGAGGGGCAGTATGAGCAACTACGTCGATAAACATATCCTATGCAATGCTAGGTTCTATCCGCCCTTTCCATGAATACCGCATGATCTATAAGACACGAACTAAATCCAGCGAACAATACAAAACCCTTAGCCCTTAAATACAATGTATGACATGTCATCTCCCTCCAACCAGAATACTTGGAACATGATCATCCCACCGTTTCGTACCAATGATATTGCTTCACATAGTCAGCCGGCTTTCTGGCTTTAGGAGAGCAGCTATACTTACCAGTCACTTGCTATAACCATCTCTTTGCAACTCTCATGAAGATGTTTTAGCCTGGCTGTTCCTTTAGGGTCGTGGCCAAACTGTATGAACTGAATCGTGAGTGCTGAAGCCATCGGGGTATGTGCAACCACGAAGTCATTTGCTCGATCGAATAGGTGTTCAACCCCGTCAACCCCATCGGGATCCCATATGCCATCAGTGAGTATTAAGATGCTTGTCGGCTTGAACTGTTCTTTGATCACAAATCCGTCGAGTATTTCGTCGAGGCACCTCCACATGTTGCATTTAGTTTCCTTGATCCTCATTTGGCTTACGGCCGTCCCAACCTCGGAGAAACTGGTACAGTGGTGTGGTTGCTTGGTGGTCTCTGACGTCGTAAAAAGGTCAATACCATTGTCATTGGCCACCAAATAGCTGAGGACACTGGCAGTCCTCATGACCTCAGTTCTGTGCTGCCTCATGGAACTGGAGTCATCAATAACGAAGATCTAAAAGTTGGACATTAGCGACTCTTTAAACTTGAATGGGAGAGGGAGCCTTTGCTAACAAAATCACGGTCTTGCATCTCGTGGCGAATCTTTTCGTAGCCAGCAAGTCGCATGAGATGAGCAAGATTTCCTGGCTTTGTGCTCATTGCATCTGGAGGAGAGAATGTTACATCTTCATCAGCCAGCATAGGGTATAACTGATCCACTGTAACTGTCATGTTCGCTGGTGGACATGGCTCGATTGACGTTTTTCCAGGATCCATAGTCGTAACCGATTCAATATCGGCATAATATACTTCATATCTTTCCCTTGCCAAGGATGGAGAAGTATCAGACAATTCCGTAGGATGTGAAGACCGTGAAGGGCTGTAAGACCATCTTCCGGTGGCAGAAGAAGATGTAACATTCTCTACTCCAGATGCAATGAGCCCATGCCGAATTCTGTCAATGGCCTTGTCCGTGTGCACCATTAGTCCGATAGCACTCATTTGGTGATGAGGTTCCGTCAGCATGGAGTTTAATATGAGTCGACTGATCTGGGGCGATATCAAGTCGCTGTCCCTCCTGTGCCGAAGGGCATGGTCATGGAACTCTTGGACCACCGCCAATCTCGAGCTGCCATCATGAAAGTAAGCATCGTGGGATGATACTCCCGGATCCGTAAGTTCGAAAAGCCCCTCTTTCCTTCTCCGACTGTAGTCTTCTCGGCCATTTTCGCCCATGATTGACCAGACAAGCACATCACTGAACACAGCTCCTAGGGACCAGATACCAACAGCACATGAAATCTCTGTCTCGACATCGTTCTTCAAAGGATAGCTTGAAAGCTTTTCTGGGGGTGCTTTTATCTCGTTAGCCTTCTAAAAGTAAGTGGAGCCTGTTGTACTTACTGTACATTCGGTTCCCCTTCTCTTTGCTTGTCCAGCTGTCACTGCACAGTGAATCCTCCACGAATTTATGCAGTCCAAAGTCAGCGAGCTTAAAACGTACGTCGAATGATGAGATTCTATTGTCTTCAGGAAAGACTAGGATATTGCGGGGTTGGATGTCCCGATGCCATCTGAACAATGTTATTAAACGTCGTTTAGCTGTATATAGAGAGCTCACCTTGAAATAGGCTCATTCGTAGATGAAGAGGCTTTACGCATGTCATGGAGAGCATCGAGACCTTCTAATAGGCTAAACAGCCCCTTCCATAGTGAACATCTCTCGACTAGGGTGTTTGGTACGTTGGTGGTTTGGAACATGTCGAGTAAAGAGCCCCCCTTCGCATATTCTGAAACGATGACTGATTTCTCTATACCATTGAATGAGAAAGATGAAAAGTACTTGGTGACGTACTGCTCATTGCCGGAACGGTGGAGGAGACTGTAGCTATCGGCTTCATCTATACAAAGGCCTTGTGCCCCAGTACCCTCCAATACTTTGAAAACAAGATTTTCGTCCTATTCAAGGTTATTATCAAAGTTAAAGACTATAAATAGGTGATTATACCTCATGTACCAATAGTTTGCATTCAGAATTCGTTCTAACCTTCCATGTGGCCATTGTGCATTGTTGAAGGCTTTCTTTCGCAAGGCAATTCTCATACGTTACGGGTAAGATCACTTGAGGTGGAAACATGTGATGGTTGGTAAACTCAGAAGTGAAAATCAAAGGGAAAAACATCCACTGCTTTTCGAGAAACTCGCAAGCCGCCCCACCTATGAATGGCAGAGCCTCTCTGTTGAATGGAAAGTGGTAGTCGTCCAATTCATGGTTGTCGACGAAATTGGCGATTGCGTCCGGTTTGCCGATGTATACCAAGACAGAGAATATCTGCAGGCGATCTTCTAACCCTTGGTCGAGATGCAAATAAATTGGGGGGTTGCAGGATTCCAGTATGCTACTGACACGCCGTTTGGTCCAATACCTTCTTGAGGCCGAGGGTGCAACGAAGGGCACGGTCTCATCATTCCCGTTTACACCATTGATGAGTTGAGAGTCCACATATTGCCGAAATGTGGATATTGGCAGTAAGCCATCTGCTGGTGCGTCATCGAGAGTCTGCAGATGAGAATCAAGGTTTGTGGGATTGGATGGAAGAGGTCTTTCCCGTTCAAGGTCAACAGACTGGAGTCGTTCGCCGTCAAACCTGAAAGAAATCGAACCGAATCCTGCCAAATTGGGACCAGTGAATAGTTCCTCCATGTCTGAGTTTGAAGAATGGGTTGGCGTGTCAGGGTGCAGGGAGCTCTCTTGGGCGCTCCCCTCAACACCAATCGTATCGAAAGCAGCTTCAAGACGAGAGCGAATTGCGATGGTGTTTTCTGTTTGATCAGAATAGGTATAGAAACTAATGAGATCCTCCAACGTAGTAATTGGATCAGCAAGTGCAACCCTTTCTCTGGGGAATTTATGCTGGAGCTGTCGAAGGATAGCGGCGTAGGGGCTTATATAGACTTCCCCCATCGGATTGGCACCAACAACATGGCCGTATATAGCATGTGACTCGGCATCAATGACTACAGAGCCTGAGTCGCCCATACCGAGTTCTAGAAAGTGAAATACATGTTAGTATACTTAACTAATGGTCAGATGTGGGACTCACCGCTTCCTTCACATGGAATAAGGGTCCAAAAGCAAGAAGGAGTGCTGCCAGAGACACCTCCTAAGACAGATTGACCGGGCTGAAGCTGCCCCTTCTGAAGTTTCCCCCCCGAAGTGACTACCAACACTGGTGTTTCTTGGTCTGGTTGAATTTCAGCCACCTCAGACAAGAATAGAGGATCTGAGGAACTGTCCGACTTTATGATGGCATTGGGACGCCAATCTCTTGGATCTGATAATTTTATAATCGCCCAATCCATGTCTAGTTCGTCCCACTCTTGAAGCTCCTGAGTTGTGGGGAAATGCGTAACCATCTCTTCCACTTCATCGGGTTCATCGTTATGATCAACTGTGGGTTCGATTGGGGAGTTCTGCATCGTGGGTGGGTGGATAAGACTTTTATTTGAGATCTCCTCATCATCTTCAGAAAGACTTTCGTACTCAATATCGTCCATGTAGTGATAGCCGTCATTCATTTCAAGTGACTCGGGATCGAGGTCATATAGATCACTGTCATCACAGAGAGAGGGGTCACCGGTGCCATTCGACAAGAAACAAGTGTTGTCTCCATTGATCGGACTGGAGATTGATGGTCCTTCGTATTGATTGGAATCAGGTGTTGAGTTTGGTGGTTGAAGATGCTGGAGCGAGTGCCTAGTCGTAATGGCGAAGAAATCCCAACCAATCCTGACGACACAACCAAGAGTCGAGGTAACATGCTCACCATGTGGAATTTCAACAACAGACCCTAGCATGGTCAAATCAGAAAGGATTTTCTCCCTTTCATTCATTCCACAGGACTCGAATGGCCTTTGATGCAGTATGCTCAAAGGCTGTGTGCTCGAGTAAAGAACTCTGGGTCGGCGATGCCTCCAAAAATATAGATTGAAAGATGGTCGATCTGTCGAAGCTTGTGGATCACTCCGTCTAAACATCCGGGCTGGATCACCGGGGCAATACTGATGCCTCAATCTTGGGTTTTTCAATAAGCTTCTCAGTGGCTCGAAGTCACGCGGCCGGCAGAAAACGAGTATGGAAGGAACAGAATCCTGAGAAGAGGTACCACACAATTTCAGCCCAAAGTCAATGTTTTTGAGGCTTTCTCTTAGTACCGGAACCTTGTGGATATTCTTTCGAAACAAATCCACCAGGCCTGTAAATCTGTTATGTGACGCTGTATCAATCTTGCCAGCGCTGTGGGGGTAGACAAATACTGGGGGATTAGAGCCTGGAATTTGGAGCGGGTTACGGAAGTAATCGCTTGCTGATTCTTGACCTTCTTGATTACCGGTTCCCAGTTCAGGCAGGTATACGAGTGTATTGGATTCCCTTGTCGTAGCGTCGTGAGAATTGCTGCTTCGACCAGTAACGGCTATTTGTGTACGATCTTCGGGGTCGGTATCGAATGCCGACTTGTGAAGAGATCGAAGAAAACTTTCGACTTTGTGAAAGACCTTCTTGACAGGTGGCCTTGATCGGAAAGGACATAAGTTCAAGTTCAAACCTAGGCCTGGCTCAGTAAGACAACTCATCTATCCAGCGATGCAGTATCTTGCAAGACATCGACCATGACGGACGGATCAGTTGGCATAGTAGCTTGAGAATGTGATGAGAAGTTTCAACAAACCCCTTAATCTATCGACCCGATCATGAAAGATTTAGCATGAGTCCAGTCTGTCTTACCCCGCTCGAGGGAGGTAAGGTGCCTTTTGTGGTGGCGGGGACGTGGCGGAGGCAGGCTATCCTGCAGGCCACGTTTCACCGAGCCTCGTTTAGAACTGCGCTATGGATATTATGTCATATGTTGATTTTACGAGGCTCTCATAAGTAAGTCATGCCAACGGGTACTTCGGACAAATGTCCTTCTCTCAACACATGTTTGCGATCAAGGATGCTGCAACAACCAACCAAAGAAGAACGCGAACTAATCGTGAAGGCAATCTTCGGTCAGCATCAAACAATAGACGCTCACAGTACTCGATTTGATGCCTACTTCAAGTACTATTGTTCCGTGGTTTGCCCCGGTTCCGAGGGTAATGCTGTGATTGAGGTGGATACACTTGCACTTCAAAGCCACACCGATGTCCTCAGTTGCATCAGAACGATTGTCCAAAATCCGAATGTTTCTTTTAATGAGTTTGCCGACCAGACAGTTAAGCCAAAATCCCCGAACGCAGTGCCCAGAGAGAAGGAGTACATCGCTAGCTTGACGACACAAGTTTTGATAGGAATTGACGGTCCTCTCCAACACTATAGCTGGGACAATTCCGATCCTACCAAATACTTGGGCTCCAGATGGGAAGGGAATACATCTTTCCTTTCGTTTGTCGAAAGTGTATTCAGCGCTGGGGCACCACATGGCCAACACTTTGACCAGACACCAAGAGTGATAGAGGCAATATCACACAAGAAGTCTCTTAAAGCCTGGAAGCTTAATAAAAGATACGAAATCGAGATCATAGGTACAAACAACCTTTTAGAGCACCTTCTTCTCGACCCCAAGACAAGAACCCTCAAAGTTTTTCACCAGGTATTTTTCTTGCGAGCTCATCTTGAGAAGAGTCGCGATGAGCCTCTTGATCTCAGTTTCGAAGACAGTTTAAGAATGTGAGATAGATTGAAAACTTCAAGGAGCGCTATTGACAAGCTTGATAGGGGAACGCTACCTCCTCGACTCCTGCTCGAGACTCTTGTCACATTCCATGAGATACTATTTCCCATTACCAGCATCATGGACACGAAGTCATTAGATGCGTTGAAAACAATGATAAAAAAAACATGGATTTGATGACGAGGGCAGATGGATCGACTTCGTTCGGACCGATGCCGCTGATATGGGCTTCAACTTTTGGGGCGAACGACTTGCAAGGCTCTACGATGTCGTGGAACGGCCACCGCCAACAAACGCCATCGTTGCCTGGTTTGAAAGGCACACCTCGGAGAGAAATGCGCTTACTGTGGCAATTATCGGGGTGCTTTTATCGGTTCTTTTCGGGTTGTTGTCTTTCATTGTGGGATTACTCCAATTGATCCTGGCTTGGGTGGTGTACAAGTACCCCCAGATCAACCACACTGAATCTACGACACGTTAAGCCTGTCTGGATGAAAGCATTAGAAAGGTGTGAAGTTTCATATGTATAAATCTGATTTATTTACTTACCATTGAAGGCATATTTACTTTGTTTCCTAGGGATTTAAAAGTAAATCTTCCCTTATCACATGGAACTCCGTCATCAGAGTTCTAATTACTTGGGTAGGGCCTAGAGAC
>JAADJG010000314.1:0-136638 GCA_012932025.1 Fusarium austroafricanum | reverse complement strand
GAAAAGGGAAGAAAGCGTGGGATCGGGAGATGTCTAAGACAAAGACTGGAATGAGAGATTCACGAAGCGAAAGCCTCACTCCCTTTCTTCCCTAGCCTCATGACGACCACCATGGATATTTTTGTCTGATTACCAACTAAGGACCTTGGCTCCACGATCCCAATGTCGTGGACTCGGGGTACGTGGTACTTGTGCTGGTGCCTGTGGTGCCTGGAGTCTAAGGTAGTCTAGCCTCTAGCATCCATGACGGCCGCTGCGAGTGTTTCATGCATTCACTCAAAGGCTGTAACATCGTGAATGCGTCCCTGGTCTAATTTGGTCTAAGTCATTCAATGCTGGGGGTTGGTTTTCAGCAACGAGAACTGATCAGGCACAACAGGTCGAAACAGGCGATTCGTGGCCCCCAATTACGGGCAACAACAGATAACATTTGTCCTCTTGTCTCGTTTCGTCTATTTTGAATCATTCTCTCCAAATTGTATCCCCTCCAGGCTGGCCCTGTCCTCTCGCTCACACCGTGGGGCTTGGTCTTTGCCCTGCCCTGCATCAAATGCTGCTCATTCGCCCTATGTCGCTACGGCTCCGCCCTATCCAGCGTCACCAACCTTCACTTGAGGGCCCGAATTTCGCCACCAAGGGGCTTGAGGAGTGCTGTCATGACCCCGTGCCCAGTAAAGCACAAGGTTCTGCTATGGAGATGGATGCTTTGCCTTTGCAATTGCGAAGCCGGGTCTTGCCAGGATGTTTTCTTCAGACTCTGGTCCCTTGCTCTCAACAGCCAGTCGATGCCCAATGATTTGACTACGCCCCATTATGCTGCACCCCGTATTGTCCATTCCCATTTTACGACCCAGCAAGCACACACCATCACTAGCCCTCCCGTCGTGCCTTAGATGGCCCGCCTGCCGTGCCGGGTCCGGGAGGGCTCGGTTCTTCGTCTGATCTGGTGTCGTCTCTCCTTGACTCACTCCTCACTCCCCTGAAGTTGATGGAATTCCTTGGCCCCCCATATCGAGGGCTACCTAGCGTGTGAGATGCCTTGTGCTTTGCCAGGTAACCCTGGCCCTCCAGGCAGTGAGGTCTTGGTCTAAATCCACTTACAAATGATAGAGTACGTACTATCATTTCTCATCACCAAGCTTCAGATACATATAAACCCCCTTCCTCCTATCTATGCTATTCCTTTTGCCATTCTCAACAAACACTCACAATACAAAGCCTTGAAACTACAAACAACCGCTTTCTCAACCAACATCTGCTACACACAACTCACAACCAACAAACTACCCCCTACAACCCACAACCGCAATCATGAGCTCCCCTTATACCGTCCAAATCCACCAGAGCACCAAGGAGCCTTCAATCTCCAGTGCGTATAGCTACTCTTCTGGTTCGTACAGCTCTTCAACCAGCACAACTCCTCGATCACTCTCTCCTGGCGAGTACCGCGAGTACGGTGCTGGTAAGTTACCTGTCGCCGAGTCTCCGGGCTCTTTCATGTCTTTCGGCCCCACTCTAACCGTTGATACAGACAAGCACACTACACAAGTCGCCAACTCTGGCCGAAACCTGGTCATCAACCACAACAAAGTCTCATACGACAAGTACTCGCCAGCTCCATCATACTCGGGCGCATATACAAAGAGCTAAACGAACAATCTTTGGCTACGGCCCCCTTTCGATTTCCTATGTTTCGTCGATTTGAACAGAACAGCGATATGTAACGGATATGGGCAATACACATTATAGACTGGCGTTTTGATTTTTGAGGACTATGAAGCAGGATTGAGCGCAGCATGGCGATGTATTACGGACGATTAGAGAGCACGGATTGTACGATGAATAACCAAGATTGATAGACATTGGGATGGGCTGGACTGAGTTGACACTATTTCTTTTCTTTTCCCTTTTTGTCTGTATCATTTATGTACTTTTACTATTCGAGCGCTGGACACTCTGTGGTCCGCGCTGAACTTTTAGAAGGGTCAAATCTCCCATTTCGACCTCTTACAAGGCGAGATGGCTGGATGAGATGAGACGGCCCGTTGGACTGGTCCGATAATAGCGACCCAATTTCAAACTATGGAAGGTTTCCAACACACTTTTCAGCTGTTTCAACTCCTTCCTAATTTCATCCGTGCTTTGCTTTGTTCCTTGATTTTTGATTTCTGCAAAGGGTCCAAGACAAAAAAAAAAAAAATACTGATGGTGTGACGGGTTGGGCCCTGCGACTGGATGCCCTGGATGGGGTCCTTGGGTTCCCTCCCGCTGGTACCTGCAGCCCAACCCGTGACAGGGGTTTTAGGGCTTCACATGCAGTCTTCCTCCACTTTGAAGCAGTTTGAAGAGTTCTCCACGCTGGAATTTCTCATTAAAATGGTTTAGACTGAGGAAAATGACATAGAATTTCCACTTTGCGTGGATCAAAGACTTTTTTTTGTCACTGCCCAACTGGTGTGTGTAGAGTCAGAGTTGCATTCTCACACCCCAATCTCTGAGTTAGTTTACTTGGTGCAAGATGTTGGATGGTCTCAATATTTCATTGTCAATATACTAATAAACACGGCCCAATGCAAGGCCTAACTAATAGCGCCCATACATTCCATAGTTGTCTGTTGTCAACATAGCCATTCGCGGCAAAGTCATTTCATTACCAAAAAAAAGATTCCCATTGTGGCATCATGAGTACCGAGGCTCATGACCCCGTCTCATGACATCATGATCAAGCGCCACCCTCACGCTTGGCATACTCTTCCTCAATGGCCTCGTCGTACTTTTTCGCAGCTTCGTCCTGGGTAACTGTGCGCGGGTCGTCGTGTAGAACGCCCTCCTTGATGAGAGCCTCCGGGTCTGGGCGGTGCGAGATTTTGTCGTTGAGTCTGTCCTCAAGCATGTGCTTTTCGAGCTACCAAGGCGTCAGCGAGCATGGCCTCAAGAATTGAGGGCATATTGAGGATAGTGAGGCGCATGTTGTCGCGCTATTGGAAGAAATGCGCTGCGGGCGAACTCACTTCCTTCTGGTGCGCCTGGAGGCCTGGAGCTGCGGTAGAGGCGGGAAGGATGTTTTCTGTTTTGGGAGACATGTAAGCAATGTGCGCTTAACGGTAGGCTGCGATGGAGGAGGATTGCCCACTCTCAACGAGCTCGGAACGCTCCGGGCGGTGCTTAAGGTGAGCTTCCAATGAGTTTCTTCGTTCTACGGGAGAGATGGGAGACTCGTCAACGAGCTTGGGCTGCTGCTCAGTAGTGTCGGCCATTGTGGTAGTGTGAGTGTAAGCTTGTCAAGTGAAGCAGCTGAGTTTAGAGTTGAGTATAAGTGCAAATGTTGGTGTAAGTGGTCTGCAACAAACAAAGTGTGAAGAAGAAAAAAGGTAAACAGGTCTCAGAAGCCAACGGATGCGGCGGTCTTGAGTTTATCTACCCCAACGATCCCAAGCTAAGGTCTCAGGATGGGCCGTTGATACGGCAGTGCAATGCCATATTTATGCGCATTGCATGTTTCGTCGGGCGTGGTTGGCTTGATCCGCTCACCTGTTCCCAGAGCATGCCACCTTGTGGTTGCTACCCCGCAACCGAGACCTCACTAGCTACTGTAAGCTGCGCGTCAGAGGACAGGGGATTGGCCGATCACTTACTTGCCAGAGAGGAGCGTGAATTGTTCCTGGGCGGATGTTTTATTCTTCCATGTGGTGATACCATCATGCTGGATGAGAGCTCGGTCTGGAGCTTGTTTGGCGGGGACGAGATGCAGGCCAAGACGCTTGAAGCTGGTGGCAGTTGTGGATATGGGCCACCTGATATGGGCATTGGGGATCCATTGCATAGATCAATGTTAATTGCAAGAGTTTAGCGGTTTATAAACCCTGATTCTTCTTATGCTTTAACTCCTATCGCGCAAACTTACAACTAGATCTCAAGGAATGAGGAACAGTGATAGAGTTAAACCAATTCGTCTGTGGCCGTTCAAGCCGGCATAGTCGAACCACAAACATTTTGTTCTTGAGGTTGCCAGCGACTGCTTATCTCTATGATTTGCTGCCGACCAAGCCGTCAGTACTGGGACTCGACTGATCTTTATCTTTACATCAAACGCCAACCTCAGCACTGTTCCTCAACATCCCTGTATAACATACTCCGACATGAATCGACAACCGCTCTTTTCGACATTAAAGGCTAGAACATGAGTGGACTCGTTAGCATTAGACGCATTGAAGACTTTGACAGCAAGCCAAGACGAATCTTATTCCCTGGATAAACTATCTATCTCACTGCACAATGACGACACATCGATATGAGCGAGTAAAAAGCAAGGCAATAGTGGTTATCGCAGGGATACCGAGTCAGGATATCCTGAGAATTACTCAGTAACATTGCGAATCAGTGAATATGGAATTTTATTGTTAATACTCTGAATTTATGCAGCCTAGAGCAAACTTTTAATGCCGCGCGTATTCTTACAATAGCCAGATACTTGCAGTTGCTGCCGCCACTTAATTGCGTAAGGCTGGTTGTCATCCAGGGGGCTGTGCTGGGCGGAAAATTGTCGGCGTTTCGTCACCCGTCAGGCACCAGATCATCACTGAACACAACCTTGACTCCAGCCACACCAAACCCAAAGCTTCCAAAGACTCCTTGGAACTAAACATCGCATTTTCTTTTCCGATTCTACACAACGGAGATTTCCAATTCTTTTCTACGGGCTTAATCTTCTGATGCCCGCACAGATATAGACACCAAATAACTAACTGCCTTTCGTTTCCCCTCCTCTCCCCTCTCTCCTATCAGTCGCACATCATGGTGAGTTGCCTACCCCCCCATATCAACGCCTATTTCGCTGACATATCTTCCTCGCTTTCTAGGCAATAGCAAGACGCCCTAAGAACAAGGGCGCCGGTGCGGCTGCCGACGGCGCAAGCGGAGGCGCGAAGCCCAAGAAGGCCACCTTTGAGACAACTAAAAGGAAGGAGATTGGTGTTTCCGATCTGACGCTACTAAGCAAAGTCTCCAACGAAGCCATCAACGAGAACTTGAAGAAGCGATTCGAAGGTCGCGAGATTTATACCTATATTGGCCATGTGTTGGTCTCTGTTAACCCCTTCCGGGATCTGGGTATCTATACCGACCAGGTTCTCGAGAGCTACATGGGCAAGAACCGACTCGAGATGCCCCCCCACGTCTTCGCCATCGCCGAGTCCGCATACTACAACATGAAGGCATACAATGACAATCAATGTGTCATTATTTCAGGAGAATCGGGTGCCGGAAAGACCGAGGCAGCCAAGCGCATCATGCAATACATTGCTAGTGTATCTGGTGGGGAATCAGGGGATATTAAGCAGATCAAGGACATGGTGCTGGCAACCAACCCCCTACTCGAATCGTTCGGAAACGCAAAGACGCTACGAAACAACAACTCATCGCGGTTCGGAAAGTATCTACAAATCTACTTCAACGCCCAGGGCGAACCCGTGGGAGCCGACATCACAAACTACCTCCTGGAAAAGTCGCGAGTGGTGGGCCAGATCACGAACGAGCGAAACTTCCACATCTTCTACCAATTCGCAAAGGGTGCCTCACAACAATACCGGGAGACATTTGGCGTTCAAAAACCCGAGACATACGTTTATACCAGTCGGTCAAAATGCTTAGACGTGGACGGTATCGACGATCTCGCCGAGTACCAGGACACACTCAATGCCATGAAGGTTATTGGCCTTACTCAGGCTGAGCAAGACGAGATTTTCCGAATGCTGGCGGCTATTCTATGGATAGGAAACATCCAATTCCAGGAGGACCAGGGTGGCTATGCTGAAGTTGTCGACAGATCCGTGGTTGACTTTGCTGCCTATCTATTGGAAGTTACCCCAGATCAACTCATCAGCGGTATCACAATTCGAATTCTGACACCTCGAAATGGCGAAGTTATTGAATCACCTGCCAACCCTGCACAAGCAACAGCTACTCGAGATGCCCTGGCCATGGCCATTTATTATAACCTTTTCGACTGGATTGTTGAGCGCATCAACAAGTCCCTCAAAGCGAAGCAGCCCACAACCAACACGGTCGGTATTCTGGATATTTACGGATTTGAGATTTTTGAGAAGAACAGTTTCGAGCAGTTATGCATTAACTACGTCAACGAGAAGCTGCAGCAGATCTTCATCCAACTGACTTTGAAGGCTGAACAAGAGGAATATGCCAGGGAACAGATTCAGTGGACGCCTATCAAGTATTTCGATAACAAGGTCGTGTGTGATCTTATTGAGCAGACTCGGCCAGTTGGAATCTTCTCTGCCATGAAGGACGCCACCAAGACCGCGCACGCAGACCCCGCTGCCTGCGATCGAACATTCATGCAGAGTATCAATGGCATGTCGCATGCTCATCTTACCCCCCGGCAAGGGAACTTCATCATCAAGCATTACGCTGGTGATGTCACCTATACTGTTGATGGTATTACGGATAAGAACAAGGATCAGCTTCTGAAGGGTCTATTGAACCTCTTCCAACAGAGTGGAAACCAGTTTGTCCATACGCTGTTCCCTCGCCCCATCGACCAAGACAATCGAAAGCAGCCTCCCTCTGCAGGTGACCGTATCCGATCGTCTGCCAATGCCCTGGTCGATACCTTGATGAAGTGCCAGCCTTCATATATCCGTACCATTAAGCCAAATGAGAACAAATCGCCAACAGAATACAACGGCCCTAATGTCCTCCATCAAATCAAATATCTTGGTCTTCAAGAAAACGTCCGCATTCGTCGTGCCGGTTTCGCCTACCGTCAGGATTTCGACAAGTTCGTCGATCGATTTTTCCTTCTGTCTCCTGCTACCTCATATGCTGGTGAGTTTACATGGGAGGGAACCACCGAGGCTGCTGTCAAGCAGATTCTCAAGGATACCAGCATTCCCAAGGAGGAGTGGCAAATGGGTGTCACAAAGGCCTTTATTAAAGCCCCCGAAACACTCTTTGCTCTGGAGCATATGAGAGATAGATACTGGCATAACATGGCTACCCGAATTCAGCGCATGTGGAGGGCCTATCTCGCCTACCGAGCTGAGTCCGCTACCCGAATCCAGCGATTCTGGCGAAAGAAACGAACCGGAGCCGAGTACCTTCAGCTGCGTGACCATGGCCACAAGGTTCTTGGAGGCCGCAAGGAGAGACGTCGTATGAGTCTGCTAGGCTCCCGAAGATTCCTTGGTGACTACTTGGGCGTCAATGCTAGCACTGGTCCTGGAAGCCAGATTCGCAACTCTGCAGGCATCGGCTCAAACGAAAAGACGGTCTTTTCTTGCCGTGCCGAGATCTTGGAGGCCAAGTTTGGTCGTTCCAGTAAAGCCAGCCCTCGTATTATCGTCGTTACCAACAGCAAGTTCTACATAATTGCCCAGATGCTTGTCAATGGCCACCCTCAAATCTCAGTAGAGAAGTCGGTTCCCTTGGGAGCCATCAAGTTCATCGGCGTCTCGTCAGCTCGTGATGATTGGTTCTCCCTAGGCATCGGCTCTCCTCAGGAACCTGACCCCCTGATGAACTGTATGTTTAAGACGGAGATGTTCACTCAGATGCAGCGAGTGATGCCTGGCGGGTTCAACCTCAAGATTGCCGAGACAATCGAGTACGCCAAGAAGCCCAACAAGATGCAACAGGTCAAGGTCTTGAAGGATTCACAGCTTCCCGTCGACTACTACAAGAGTGGTGCGGTCCACACTCAGCCCGGCGAGCCACCAAACTCTGTCTCTAAGCCAACACCCAAGGGCAAGCCTGTGCCTCCTCGTCCCATCACCCGTGGCAAACTCATCAGGCCGGGAGGTCCCAACGGCCGACCATCGCGCACCCAGGGCAACCGAACTGCCAAGCCTCGTCCCGGAGCGGGCCGAGCTGTACCTCAACCGCCTGCTGTTGTTTCTGCTGCCGCCGCTATTCCTGCTGCCGCCACTCAAAGCACTCCTCGTATCGCTCCTCGTCCCAGTGCAAACAACGTTACTCCTACTCCTGCGGCACAACACGCACTCCCAAGCCATACTCGAAATGCTAGTGGTGCTGGACGTGCACCTCCTCCCCCACCCCCTCCTGCTGCAGCACGTCCACCAAGCCCACCCAAGGTGATGGCTAAGGTTCTGTATGACTTTGCTGGTCAACGCGAGAACGAGCTCACCATCAAGGCGGGTGAGATTGTCGAGATTGTGCAAAAGGAGTCTAATGGTAAGCTCATATCTTCCGTCATTACATGAATGTTGCTAACATATTTATCCAGGCTGGTGGCTGGCCAAGAACCCACAAACTGAACAGCAGGCTTGGGTCCCTGCAGCATACGTCGAGGAGCAAGCTCCACCTGCTCCTCGAGCTCCTCCGGCTCCCCCACGATCCAAGCCCACACCTCCTGCGCCCCCAGCCAAGCGCCCTGCTGCTAACCGTAAGCCTGCTGAGCTCCAACAGCGTGACTCTGGCATGAGCCTCAACACGCCCAACGGCGGAGATAGCCGTAGCAGCACGCCTACACCTAGCCTGGCTGGTAGTTTGGCAGATGCTCTGCTGGCCAGGAAGAACGCCATGCAGAAGGAGAAAGAGGACGACGATGACTGGTAGTCGACATAACGAGTTTATGCTTCACGATGTTATTAAGGAGCCGAAAAAGAACTTGATGATGAGACAATTTTGATGGGCAAACTTTTGCACCTGCATTGCATGCATGATACATAACACAGCGCGCAAGAGAAGAGAAGGGACGATATATGACAGTGCGCTTTTTCTGTTGTATACAAACAAACAAGACTGAGCTGGGCAACCGAGTCAGTGGTGGTGGTGGAAGCCGCAGGAAATCACGACCGACTTTGGTTTTGTTTTTTGATGCTTTGGGCAAGCGTTTGAAGGGCTGTTCTGGGATGATGAGGGTATTCATATTCTTAGCAAGATTACAGATTTTTAGAAAGATTAAATGCTTGATTTGAAACTTTTAGACTCTATTTTACTCGTCATGTCGTCTTAATCGCCTGATCCATCTCTTTGGACCACTTTTCTTCTTCGTATCAGCTCGGCAAGTGGCACATCGTCATCTACTGCTTCAGCTTCAGACTCTTCCTCGTCCACACCGTAATCTCGTAGTCGATCGCCGTCTGCATTGACCCATCCGAGTCCTTTGTTAAACTCACGATCATACTCTTCATCATCATACATGTCAAAATCATCAACCTCCTCCAGCTCCGCCATGAGATGTCTCTTGCGCTTCTCATCATCAGCTTGTCGCTTGAGGAATCCGGCCTTGAAATCGCTGGAGGTCATGTTCGCTTGACGCAGTTCCTCAGTGTAGTCGCGATTCGCAGCGGGCCAGCCTCGCGCAGCTCGACGGATTTTGTCGGGGTCGGGAGGTGGCCAGAGACCTTCGACGCGGTTGAAGCCGTTCTCTTCCCACGTCCAGCCTGAGCCAGCACCGTCCTTGGCGATGGTGGGGTTGCCTGCGAATGGGAAGAACCACCAGAGGATGTTGTGGGAACCCATTGCTTGTGCCATATTGCTGAAGAAGCCGATATCGTAAGGGAACTCAAGTCTCTCGAAACGGACTTTTTCACCGTCGGGTCCTGTTACATCCCACCAATCCTTGGGTCCTTTATCCATCAGAGCCTCATGGCGCTCCTGTTCCCACCCCTCGATCATAGTCTGGTTGAAAATCCATGCTTTGACAGTGTTAATGAGCATTATACCCAACGCAACGGTCGTGAAGAAGTTGACGATCGAAATGAGTGATAGGCCGATTAGACCGGACAGACTAGGACCCAGGTATGCAGGTAGCCGCCGATGCTCCCAAAGCTTGGAGAAGCGCTGCCAAATAAAATAGCCCAACATCCACAGCGACATGTTCGTGTACACCAAGAAGCGTAAGAAGTGCGGAAACGTGGTCATGGACACGCAATTTCTTGTCCAGGGACAATGGTGATCCATCTTAGGCACACATCTCGCACAATGGCGACAATGATGCGACCTAGGCGGCTTCGGCGCCGCACATTTATTACACCAGCGCTGACCGTCAGCCTCAATAATAAGGTCTTTGAAGATATAACGGCCGGGGTCGACGGTGACGGCGCGGTAGTATGTTATCCATAGGATAAGGAGTAGGCTGTTGAAGATGATAGTTTCGCGGCGCGAGGGAGGACCGGGTTCGAGAGAGGTTGAGTAGTGGAAGAGAAACTGGGAGAAATAGCCGAGGAAAATAATAAGAGCGCATACGGAGGGCACGGCAAGACCCTTGATGAAGGGCACGTCGTTGAGGCCGGCCATAGCGAGTGAAGCTTTCAAGCTGTTACATCACATGAAGGTTTAACTTGCAACAGCCGTTATCGAGATAGCGAACGATGCCCCTAAGCTTTAGTGGACCGTTTCCGTTTCAAGTGCTGTAAATAGAACAACCAGCGAATGAACATTGGCTTAGGTAATTGCCAGGGGTGTTCGTCAGCAGTCCCCTGATAATCAGCCAAAATCGACCAGGGGTGTTGTTTTCTCCATCATGACGACGATTATGAAACTGCCATTGATCAATATACAGACTTGAAGCTTGGTTTAATTTGTTTGAAAATCAGGCGCGATACTGCGACGACATGAGTACTTTAGAGGCATTTTTGGGCTTCTATATCTGTTGTTTCAGTCTGTCTTGGCCTTGAGGCTGTTCCGAGTTATCATGGCTGGCGATTCGGTGGTTCAGTTATTTGCACTATGGTAAATCTCTTCTCTATCTATCAACTCCCCATAAGATAATTGATCTGACATTGTTTCATAGTGCTGTCTGTTCATTCTTTTACATATCCCAAACCCTTGAACGTCATTCTCTAACAGGTTAGTCCCGACTCACTCATGTCAGGTATGCAATCAAAACTCACATGAGATAACGTCTAGAGAGCCCGAGATTATCATCGTTCCTTGTATTTCTTCTCTCTGGTTTAGTCTGCTACGGAGTCAGCTGCATTACCAAGTGGTTTCCTGGGGCGGATGGACGTTTCACGACACATCGCCGCCAACGCTCTCTACTTGACGGCACACACGATACGGCCCAAAAGGGGCAAAATACGCATCTTCCTGGACGCCCAAGAAGACTGTCGCTCCCAGTACTTGTACTATGTATCGTTTTGAGGCTCGAGATCTTTCATCGTGTAAACTATCAGCAGCAATGCGCGACTCCTGGTCTTGAGGTGAGTCTACCCCTGCACCAATCATAACTTGTATGATAACTAACAATCGCTCAGTCTTTTCTCCCGGCTCTTTTCTTTACATATGAAGTCTTCGCTTCTCGACGAAAATGGGGCAGTCCTCCACCAGAGGATCCCGATGACCCCTGGCGCACATGCTTCGATGACTTGGCCGACTGGTTCAGAGGCCCTCGAATTATGCTTGCCCTGGCAGTGTCTAGTGTTGCTATGTTCTCTACAGGAACCTACTACGCTACTAGCAACATAATACGCTCTACGTATTATTGCTTCGATCTCGTGGAGAGCAGGCGATCGACCCTCGCTTTGCAGTGCATGGGACTCATGCTTGATGTCATCATCGTGATTCTCCTCTGGCGCTTGTTGGCTTGGTCGCGAACGGCTAAGCTTCGTCTCCGGACTCTGGGAACCGTTCTGACCCTCTCATCACTGTCGAGGGGCCTCGTGTGGGTTGGAAGTAGGCTTTTCAGGGGGTCATCTGTGCTACATGCTGGTTTTGGTTTTCTCTACGGCTTTGATATCATCGTCGACAGCGTTGCATTTGCGGCGCTGATGATCTCAGCTACATTCTGGGTCTGCGAGACGTCGCCGCTTACACCGGCCAGTATCATTACCTTTCTCGTAGGAACAGTAAAGGCCTGTCAGAACATCTTCCAGTATGGGAATTACCTTCACACTACGCGACTCCCGGAGATCACGCCGCTGTACTTTATTGCCTTTGGTATGATCGTCTATACCTACTCCCATGGCATACGATCGGTCATCTTCATCAGACGATTCTTTCTTCTGGCTCTCCTATTTGGTCTTGTCGTGGGTACCAGCGTGTTCATCAAGCTATCGGATCTGCAGTCTTTCAAGCGCCATCCCGTTGGTGACTTCATCTACAATGCCAATATAAAACATGATCGTTGGATGTCGGAGGCGAGTACTAGTGGGAGTCTCCCCATCGCACACAAAATCTACAAGGAACGCCACGATGGACGGGATCCTCCTCCAGCCTTTGCAGACTGGTATGAGCTTGCAAAAGACACTGTTATTATTGATAATTTCGATCAGATCGACCGAGATCTCGCCCCATTCAGGTCTATTCGGCCCAGCAAGTTACGGCAGCGGACTTCCATTGTGTCTCAGATGCCGGGCGTTCATGTCATTGGCATCAAGGACGGTAACGCATCGAGGCTACCTGAAGTGACTGGGCGTGATGCTGAGGCGTTGGACAATCTCGTGACCACCATCAACAAGTTTGCCAAGTTCCTCCCTGATATGCTCTTCCCAGTTAACCTCAGGACGACACCACGGATTCTTCCATCGTGGGAGACCGCGAATGGGCACAGCAGAGCCGATCTGACCCCAATCGTCAATCTGATATCGAAGAGGTCAACCGAAGATGGAGCAGATGGCGATAATGAAGTGAAACCTGCAGAGACTCCTGTACCTAACCCCTTGCCCGCATTGCCAGGGTATCCTCAAACGGAGCGATCATCCTTAATAAGCCCAGCCAAGTACCGCCAGATGCAGGTTGAGGCATGTGCTCCTGGCTCACGAACCCGAACTAGCCCTCACTGGAACATTGGCGAATTTTGCGCTAATTGCGTACGAAGACACTCGAAAGCGCAGGTCATGGTCAACTGGGAACGGTCACTTGAGTACTGCTTCCAGCCTGATCTCAAGTACCTTCACGGCATATCCCTTTCAAGTCCTCACGCAGAGCCGATTAGGGATCTACTACCCCTCTTTGGGTTTTCCAAGTCGGAACCGTTTAAAGACATCTTAATACCACTTCCTCAACCAGACGACGACAAAGCTGACGTTGGCTGGAATTTTGACCGTCGACATGACGCGATGTTCTGGCGAGGTCAAACTGGTGGGTTTATTTCAGATCAAGCTTTGCGTGGTGACCACAAGTTCCGGCTCCTCCATATGCTGGGAAGCCAAAATCCCGAGGACAAGGTCTCGATGATTCTTCCAAATGCAAATGACCCACCCGTATATCGGCATGAAAGGGTGCCAATTACAGAGGCAAACCTCGTTTTGCCCCTGAGCGTCGGCATGAACAATTATACAGGCTGTATGGGCCCTAATTGCGAACTGCTTCGTCAGGCATATCCCATCATCAATGAAACCCAGGATCGAGACTCGCCTCTCGAATACCGCTACATTCTCCTCTTGGACAAGGACGATGGACCATCACCCGACCTTCTCCGCGTGCTCCGCTCAACGAGCGTACCTCTCATCTCCACCATCTTCCGGACGTGGTATAGCGATCGCCTGATCCCCTGGCTGCACTTCGTACCCATTGATACGCGTTATCAGGGTCTGCACACCACCTTGACGTACTTTACCGGCACACAGAAGAAGGCGCATCTCAACGGGCGCGATACCGATATGAAGGGGCAGACAAAAGATGCAGCGTGGATCGCACAGCAGGGCGCCAAATGGGCAAAGAAAGCACTGGGAGAAAAAGACCAAGAAGTATATCTCTTCAGGCTGTTGCTTGAATGGGGGAGGTTAATTGATGACAAGCGTGACGAAATTGGGACAACTAAGAATGACAAGGGTGAGCTTCAAAGTTCTTCTTGGACGAAGAATCAGAAATGGTAATTATAATGATTTTGCCAGTGACGTGTGTTTCGGTTTCTTTCTGGTAGGCTGATATCCCATCGGCGTTTTGTTGTATATTTACTAGTCTAGACTATTATTTGGCATGAAAATTGGAGTAGCTGGACATAACTCAAGTAGTGGATATTGACTCAATTGTTAAGAAATTCTTCAAAGCATACCACCTTTTGCTAGAGCTTGCGAAGTGCACGATGGGCTGCAGGTTGGGTCAAGAATGCCGAAGATCACATGAGCGGCATACCATAGGGAGGCCGATCAACTTATGTTTTTTCCATATGGATTTCTACTGCCAATAACTAAACAACTGACTGAAAGTATCAACACGTGGGGTCGGGAACACCCATACATCACAGAGTGTAGTCCTCATGTATGCATAGAAAGTAAGCAGCAACTGGAGGTTATAGTCATGCCGCAAGAAGGGCGGCAAATACACCGCGGTAATGCAGCCGTCGAGGTCAGCACCGGAGCGGCCTTCTCGGTCTATGATAGTCCGATAAGACAAATGCTTCGTCCAATCCCGCATAGGCCCAGGGCCTAGTCCGGCAAGTGATTTTCGATATTCGGGAGCCAGGACCGGAGACAAGTCCGGGATCAATGCCCGACCTTGAATGATTATGTATGTGATGTGAGAACCCGAACCCAAGGTGTGGTACTTCAGGCACATTAGGCCATGGTTCTCTTATTCAGTGGCTCAAATTCTTGATCAGTGAAGCTAAAAGAAATACAAGGCCAAGTCTGGCACTATTTGTCCGTCGGCTGAAGGCGCCTTGTGTCGGTGAAAGTTCAATGTTTGTCGGTGGAGATCGCAGCACCGATTGGCCGATCATGAGGACTGAGAGCCAACGTCGGGTCGGTTGCCCATCCGTCAAAGGTACAAGGTGTTGATGAATCAAGTCTCTGAGCTTGGGCCAACAACGAGAACCAAAAAGTGGATCAGATCTGATGATGTCTCGCGAAAGGATCTCGGTGAAGGCCCGGAACCAGGCTGAACTGGGTTGGAAGGGAGTTTGAGGTGTGTCATGACACCCTCTTCGTCCCAAAAAGTGCCAAACACCACAAATGTTTGGGATGAGACTCCAACCGCCTTGATGCCAGACGGACGACGATGTGTGTGACCATATGGACATCCAGCATCTTTGTAGCTCATAGGATGGCGCACCTACAAATGCCCTTAATACATCCGTGATACGTGTAAATAAGGTGAGCCAGGCAATTTCATTCATTCACACGTACGAGGCGGATGGGTTTATTCTTTGGTTGTATCCGACTTAACCTCGGTGAATTTGCTTGAAGAAAAGAAGAAAAGAATGGGCCCTTGCTCTTCGCTCATGAGCATGGGGGCGGAGAATTGACCTTTGACTTGGCCAGTGAGGACCCCTGGCAATCATAATGGGCCTCTTGGCACCCAGGCCCCTAGCTGCCGATGTTTTCTGTTCACGAATTCTGGGGTGAGGTGAGCCGATCAAGCACCTTGGGAAGACAAATTTCTAGTCTTTGTCGAACTTGGGCGGGATTCAGCCACCGCCTGTCCAATCTGAACGAGTTGAATTGATAATAATAATGCCGTAATAGAATTCTGCAGATCCGTTTGGCTCCTATCTCTTAATGCGCGGCAACTCTGTCGTGCATGCTCCACGATATGCTGAACATGAGAAGAGGGTGCGTAGTTAATGCTTCAGGTCCATGGCCATAACAGTAATTGGAGGGACGGGATGACGGATGATAGACGGCCTGCCATGTGCCTGGGGTTCTGCAGTCAAAACTTGGCCATTCACTAACAACCAGCATCAAATAACGTGCCTGGTTGACAAATTGGGTTTGTGTGTCGTCGTCTTCCCGAGGTCAGAGCCGAATCGTTGCGTGGCTATGGGCCAAGCGTCCTTCTCACCGAACCGGGATGGGGCTCGACGGGCGGCGAATGATAACACCCTTCGGTTCTAGCCTGAGTGGTTTTTCTTTCTCCTTGGATTTCTCGACGCCAGCTGCTGCACCGTGGAGGCGCGCCTATGGAACCACGACGCACGGGACACAGTTCTGAGGAAGCTAAGCTCTTACAGTAACACGCAGTAGTGTGGTGGTAGGTGCGTGGAGCTGGTCTCAGTGTAAGTGATTAACCACGGGTAAGTCTCGAGTCTTGATGACATGCAACTCTTTGTCTCAATAAAAGAAGTAGCTTTGTTGATGATTAAATTCCGTAGTATCACAAACGCCTTCATCATAAGCTCAGCCTTTGAACGAAAGGAGAAGCCGAAGAGAAAGCGTGATGGCACCGGCTTGATCTGCCTGTCGCGGTTGAGTTTCTTGAGATAGATTGATGATACTGCGAGCATAAAGTTGCCAACTGTACTTCCACAGACTTGTGTCATCGAAAATAAGTTGGAGTGTAAGGAGAAGGGCCAGAGCCAATAGGTGTTGACGATTATAGTCGGCTTTGCTTTGAAAAAGAAAGCGTATGTGCAAACTAGGACAAGACGAACGATGATGACGGCAGAGAAAGCCAATTGAGGTCTTCTCGTCAGATTTGAATTAGAAATTCATGTAAGAATAACACATCTTGACCTATAAGGGTTGCAGCTACCGACGAGGCTGGCCGCAGACTACACACCAGCCGGTGATGGGACCCGGTCAGTTCTCATGGAATAGAAACACGAAATGCGGGCATGAAACATAATGAGAACAGAACTCAAGGTGGCAGAAGCGACTTCGGCGCTTCGAGGATCCATGAGCATGCTCTGGATGTTGGGAAAGAGAAAAGAGACAATAAACTTCTTCGCTTGCCACAGAGATGATAATAACAACGTGATGAACAGAACCATGTTCTCAAGGCTTGTGACGCTGAGAGCTGGTCTGTCTGTGCTCGGTGTTGCACCTCCGGTCAAACAGATGTTTTTGGATGACGGGCCCTTGCACGGATCTTTTCACAGGGTGCCATGGGCATGCCATGCGGCGAGCAGGGTTTAGCCTTCCATCAACCCGTGGTACTGGTTGCACACAGACTGTACAACGTCAAGCTTGAACTGGAAAGTCATCACTGCAGGAGATGGATCTCCTTCAGCCAGGCACAGGCGTAACATTTATGATCAAGTTCTTTGCTTGCTTGACATTGGCTGGACCATTGTCCCATTTCTGCCTTGAGCAAGGTGTGGACGATTCCTTCTTCGAGATGTTCCGGGGTATCTTATTAGCGTATAGAGGATGGAGTAGTGCGTCGTAGATAAACTTGATGTGACCGGAGTGATACAGGCTCAAGTGTATTTGATGAAGATCGAAGTCGGCTTCATTCCATCAAAGGCTCAATGCTCGGGGTAATTGAATTGGGCCCTGGCGAGATCGTGACCTTGGTTTCGAGCTGGTCCGATATCGCCTCGCCTGATTTGCTACCCAATCTTGAAAATATCGAGTGCCAATGGGCGATGTGCGGTTGAAATCGACATATAAAGATGGATCACATTGGAGGGGTCCAGTGGGGAGATGAAGATGTACTGTATCGAACAAAGAAAGCAACCCCGAGGAAAGTCCTTGACTGATGTGATGTCTGGAGGTTGGAACACCAGAAAATCGCGTCGTCACGTTACAGACAGGCAGGGACGAGTGAACTTGGAAGGTACTGCACAGACGGGGCGTGGCATAGAAAGCAAGACAAGGGTCATCATTTGCCGCCAGAGCCGCGCATCATTGTCATCTAACGCTGCTGTACCTTAACCAGTCTAGCGGGATGTAGGTTTGATTAATTGGATTGCAAAGATCCTTACTCCTGTGTCGGTCGAGACTCGAGGTTGATTTCTTAAACCGTTGCAGTATCAGAGGAAGGTGCTGCCATTTTCTGGTTTATACCGAGATATACCGTTCATATCGACCGGGATTTACAACCGGGTCTAGCCTAAATCGTCTCACCTTGTCTTGCTTCATGAACCTCATCCCACGGCCGACTTGGCTACCATTGGTCTTTTGATAATTTGTTGGATTTTTCAGTCTGGCAATCAAGACATTCGTCTCATCTGAGCCTGTTACGAATAAAATTCTCAACAATTTCATTAAGCTTATGCGGGGATGGGCAGATCCCTTCGACTCGGTACTGATTGTCCATGTTCGGCATCACCAGCCTGGCTGTTGCTGACCTCGACTGACCTTGAGCCCACCTCGGAAATCCAGTGACCATTTACCCCGTCTCAGGTCCCCCAAATAGAGGTCGATGTATTCCCGGGCCGGTCCCTTATTTTCACCTCAGGTACCTTGTGCGCACAATTGCCGCGAAAAAGGTACATTCGTGCTTCCGGGGAAATCCACTTCCCCTCTGGGCGGGCATTGTTACCAGCAGCGCTCCTCTCCGCCGCGCAGTTCCATGCTAGCTGCTCCCGCCCACGCCCCTCCCATCCCACTTTCGCTTGTGAGACTCGACAAGCCACACTCTGATTGGTTTCATTCTTCCATCTTCACGCCCTTCCCCTCTGCTTGCTTCCTTCATTTTTACACGCCACACTCCATTCATCTCAGGTCAGTCTTCGCAACGACGGAATACTCTCGGTCTCTTTCCATGGCATGAACTTGGGCTCTCTTTTTCTTGCTCTTGATTATTTCTCTTTAGCAACCCATCTCCGTGCTCAACTGACCTTGTTCTGTTGATTATCTCACCGTTGCGCTTCCGTTCGTTCACCTTGACGATACATCGAAGCCCGTCTTATGGTACATCATAGGCCGGCTTTTCGTATATACGACTTGTGTCTCGCCTCCTAGTCGTCTTGATCCGACCAAACATTTGCTTCAATTCCCCAGGCTAGCAACCGAATTTCCGCGCTTCACAAGAAATCGAGTTATCCTCCACCGGCTATCTTGCATCGCGCATCCACCCGGACGTCGGCTCACTTATTGGTCTTGTTCAAACTCCAATTGCGAAGCTGCTTTGTCGGCTTAACCATCGTTGGGCTTTACTATTTCCACTCCATATCTCCATACTCTACTTGCGCCAGGCCTCACTGCACTCCGCTGCCATCAATTGAACTGCCTGCTGTCCTTGAGGATTATCTTTCCATTTGCCTGTATTTCTCGGCTCGCCCTGGGGTGTTTTATTCTGCCTTACCAACTCAAGACTACCTGCTGAGCCCCTCTCGTCTGAAGCTCGCTGCTCCCCGTCATCTCAGCACACAGCTGTTTCTTCGAACGTTCCGCACCCATCACTCCAAAGTTGGTTCGGTGCGTCTGCAAGCCTACTGTGATCTCTTCACTACTTGCGCTCCTATCTGTTTGAGTTGAAAATACCTGGTTGTGGAGGTCAAACCTTGTTGCCTACAGTACTGTCGGCGCACACATCAACGTGCCCATCGCTTTTGCAGCCGCCTGCGCCGTATGCTTGCGCCTGCACCTACACAATTGACACACTTGGGGGCAACACAGCTTGACATTAAAGCAACTGGCTACTAGCAAGCTATTTTGACACCTGAAAGTCCTTTTACCTACTTCAACCCTTCCTCTCCCTCTCGTTTGAGATGATGGGCGTTTGATTAACTACAGCGCTCGTTCGATCTCTACTAAGCAATATGAATTCTGTCGCCCACACCATGGCCGAGGCTTCGCCAGTGCCCGATGCGCCGTCCATCAACCAACACCAACAGCCACAACCTCCGCCGCCGCCATCACCATCGCAACCAACATCTGTATCCGAAACCGCTCCGACGCCGTCCCTGCCTTCAATATCCTCACCCTCTGCTCAGTCTGCTTCACTGCCCGCCGTTCTTGCTGCCGCAACAGCTGTCGCATCCGTCTCCGCCCACTCACTACCACAAAATCCAGATGAGCTCCCCCCGCTCCGCCAACCGTCGCCCACCTCGCCAGCGCATTATACGTTCGAGCAACATCAGCAGCAGCAGCACCATCCTCACCACCACATCCACCCCGTTACGCCGCCTCTGAGAAAGGACACATGCTCCTCCATCTCAACTCAGGCCACTTCCGCCACCTTGGCCTCTACAGAGACCAATAACACATCGTACAGTGCCGATACCTCTCCTAACTTGCACCAGTCCATTTTCTCTATAAAGGATGGCTCCGACGTCTCTAACAACCGCCGCACGAGCAGGAGACGGACCGGGCCCCTTTCTCAACAGTCAAGAGAACGGGCTGCACTTATCCGAAAGCTTGGTGCATGCATTGACTGCAGGAGGCGAAGAGTTGCTGTAAGTCATGCCCCTCTCCATAATATCATATATCATCAAAATTGTTTTATATGGACTTATATGCCAACAATTGTGTCCGTTGCTATAGTGCCACCCCAGTCATCATAACATGACATGGGAAGATGTTGTATCCAAGTTTCATCGTTCGCATAGCCCGACTATTCAAGACATAGCGCCTTCTCTCGCCGCCGCTGGCCGACCGTTGAGCCCCGCCCCCGCCATCACCAATGTTCAGGCGCTGTTTGCACATGATACCCAGGAGATGGATATTGACTCCAGTACTCCTGGCTCCAACATGCCCGGCCGACCCCCGTTGAGTGATGCTCGAATCCGTACTCCTTTGCCTTCAGGCCCCCGGCTTGAGAAGTCCTTGTCTTTGCCTGGCATCGAGAGCTTCAAAAACGATCTGCAAACCAACGTGGGGCGTATGCTTTCCACTCCCAGTCGGGATCGATACAACTCTGTGCAAGTTCTTTTCCTTTTTTGGCAAGACGATGAGGAAGTTCCTATAATTCAATCTGCCGTCAGGGAGCTTGCTGAGGTCTTTGATAAGTATTATCGTTACAACTTTCAAGTACAAGCTATCCCGTCGTCTTCGGATGGTTGCAAAAGCTCATGGAGGTGGCTTTCACGGGCTCTCAACGAATTTGTTGAGGACCGCGATGAGCGTGACGTGTTGAAGATAGTCTATTATGCAGGACACACATACCTCGATGGCAACCGCGAGATGGTTTTAGCAAGGTATATTGGCTCATCTCTAAACCTACGTTGGCATCTACTAACACATAGCAGCTCTCGAAATACCGAACAAGCGTCTACAATCCGATGGGGTGGTATACAACAAACCCTAGAGGAAGCTTGTGCCGATACGTTAATTATCATGGATGCTGCGTACTACCCATCATCCAGAATGGTTCGTCAGCAGGGCGTCCTAGAACTCCTTGCAGCTTCAGTCTCAGAAGAGCATTTTTATGATCTCGATCGCTGTGCATTCACCCGAGCCCTAGCTGAGCAATTGCGAGTGAGAGCAGCACGGTTGAGTCCCCTTTCGGCTGCCGAGCTGCATGCGAATCTGTTCTCCCACTACGCCAAGATGGTACAAGACAAGTTCCCAGAGAAAGAGGTGTTGACCAGTTTCCCGTCGCCTCTCCACATGATGATGTCGGGCAACTCCAGGCTTCCGTCCATATTCCTGTCGCCTGTGTACCAAAATAGCCCTACAAGGAGCAGCTTCTCTTCATATGAGAACAGTCCCCAGCTACATCTTTCTATTAGGCTCGACGATGACAACGTCGACCTCGAAAGTTGGAACGAATGGCTGCGATTAATGCCTGAGGGTATCAGGGATATCAAAATCGAGGGCCCATTTCGAGCTACGTTTAGATGAATAGTTGCAGATATTGGGATGCCATAGTCGACGTTTGTTGAAAGACACGAACCACGAGTCTACCACAGCTGTACCTCTATGAATCGAGGCCGCTTACTCTACAAACAGAGGACACCTGTTGGGAATTTCCTGAAAACGGAAACAACCTCGACCTGGTGTACTTTGATATTGAGGATTGCCATAGCATCGGACAATACGCACTACGGGTTGTCAGAAGTCCCTACATGGCATACTCACACAGATCACCCCGATCCCTTGCTGGCAATGCATTGATTATACTATGATTTGATTTGGAAAGGAATATGTAATGACGAGTCCATGAAAGATAGCGCATGGAGTCTTGGGTGGAGTAAAAAGCAAATGGGGGGCCCCGGTTTGATTTGCATAAACCAGGGTTACTTGACGGTCAGGCCGAGGAATTCAAGGCTGGTATTTGGAAGGATATCGATTGATATGGCAATTAATTTGGCAAAAAGGCGAAAAGTGAGTCAGAAGGCCAAAAAGAGCGAGCTCGCACGAGACATGTTATATATAGGCGCGTACAGGCATATGCAAAGGAGGCATTCTGCAGGTTATGTTTCATCAAGGCCCGTTAAAGCTTTGTCTCAATTTTTCGTTTCACACGGACAATCAGCCAGTTGTCGACATGAAAGCTTTGATTATGACAGGCATGTGAAAGAAGGCCATCCACCACCAGGGTTTAACAATGCAAGTGATGATGACGAAATGTCGAGCATTGGACAAAGAATGCACGGATACAATATCAATTTGACGCATAAAAGCGAGGCCGGGGGTCCTTGAGTCGGGTGATAAAGCAGTTTTTAGCGGGGACAAAGGTATTGTTTGTTCATGGGGGGTGTTGGGTCATGACAAGATACTACCCACCAGGCCATGAGAGAGGGGAGATGAGGGGAGGAATTGGGAGTGAATATTGGGCTCTGAGTCAAGTAGAGAGCCTTCGATTGACAATTTTGGGCTCCTTGTTCAACTGCCAACGTGACGATGCGACATTTCTTTCAAAATGATAGGCGGTAAAGCATGCCACATCATGGATGACCACCAACTCACCACTTGTTCGCCCACTTAACTTTAGGTACAGCACGGTACAGGAACGGGTGTAGCTGTTGAAAATCTGAGCGAGCTTGCAAGGGTGACATGTCGTTCATAAACAACCAACCCCACCAGAGACAGCAAATTCAGACCCGAAAGATCCCATGCTAAAGTGCGGTAAAGGCCGTCAATAGCTCTTTGGCACCTCATACTTACCCAAAGGAAGTTGAGTCTGAAAGAAAGTAGCAAGTTGGAGCGTAAATCACGGCACGGAAAGAGCAGACCCAGCCATTCATTTTATCACCGAGGTGACCGCCTGAGAAAATTATCACAGCCTGGTCAGACGGCGTTGGTGGTTAGCTGCTACTAAGATACCTCTGGGTAGGTGTTTATCTTAGCCCGCCTGGCCTACCTAATCTGGAGCCTGATACGATTTTTTTTTGTCCCCGTCTCCATAATCCGCTGCCACTACTGCACCACCACCTCCAGCTCATACTTGAATAACGGCATCTCCAACCTCGATCCGAGCCAACCTCTCGCCTCTTTTTTTCTCAAAAGTCTTGAGACTCCTCAAACAAAACTACCCTATTCTCTTTCTCTTTCTCTTTCCTTTTCTTCCCCTCTTCTCCTCTCTCAATAACCTCATAACCCCTCCTCAAATACCCCACATTCCTCGATATGGGCGGCGTCGTCTCTGCATTCTCTGGTAGTAGCGGTGTAGACTCCGTTGCAGCGCGACAAGCTCTCGAGAAGCAACTTGCCGACAGGGAAGAAACCATCGCCGTTCTCGAAGAAGACCTTTCCAAAAAGGAGAAGGAGTGCACAACAGTTTCCAAAGATGCTGAGGACTTGAGGGAAAAGATCAAGGAGCTCGAGGCCCAGTCTTCCCTCGCTCTCGACGAGACTCATGCCCGCATCGCCATCTTGCAGGAAGAGTTGAAGAAGGGCGGTGACTCTTCTTCCGAGCAGCTCCGCTCCACCAAGGAGTCTGCCGAGAAGAACGCCAAGGATCTCGAAGAGGCCAAGGCCAACCTCACTGCCACCGAGGACAAACTCAAGGGTCTGGAGCAGGAGAGACAATCCATTGCTGATGAGCTTGCTAGCCTCAAGGCCGAGCTCGCTGAGGCCAAGGAGGCCCGCGACGCTCTCGAGGCTGCTCTCACTAAGGAGATTGCCACCCTCAAGACCCAGATCTCCGAGGCTGAGGAGAAGCACCAGACTCTCACCAAGGCCCACAGCACACTTGAGGAGGAGCTTGCTGCCGCTTCCAGCGCTGCTGAGCAGGGCAAGCAGGCTCTGACTGGTTCCGAAGACAAGTTCACCACTCTACAATCCAGCCACGACAAGCTCGAGACCGACCTGGCCGCCGCTGTCACTGCCCTCGACGAGCAGAAGAAGGCCCTGGCTGGTTCCGAGGAGAAGTACGCCGCTCTCCAAGGTACACTCGACAAGCTCCAGGAGCAGTCCGACTCCCAGATCGCCACTGCCAAGAAGGACCTCGCCGAGGCGCAGGAGAAGACCAACGCCCTCCAAGAAACACACGACAAGCACAAGGCCGACTCTGAGAACGAGTTGTCTGAGCTCAAGAAGCAGCTCGCCGAGCTTGGTGAACTCCAGACCAAGTACGCCACCCTTGAGGAGACCAACAAGTCTCTCGAGAAGGAGCTTGCTGAGCTTAAGGAGAAGTTTGCCGACCTCGAGAAGACCAATGAGTCTCTTCAGAGCAACTCTTCCTCTGAGCTTGTTGCTGCTAAGAAGGATGCTGCCGAGTGGAAGGAGAAGCACGGTTCTCTTCAGTCTACCCACGATGACCTGACCAAGGACCTCGAGACTGCCAAGAAGGATCTTGCTGCCGCCGAGGAGGCCCAGAAGAAGCTTGCCGACGACCACGCCGCTGCCTTGTCCAAGGCCCAAGGTGACTCATCCGCTGAGCTGGAGAAGGTCAAGAAGGATGTCGCCGACCTTGAGGCCAAGCTCAAGTCTACTACTGACGAGCACGATGCCCTCAAGAAGGAGAGTGGCGAGCAAGCTGAGAAGCTTAAGGCCGCCACTGGCAACCATGAGACTTCCCAGAAGCAGATCGAGGAGACTGAGGCTAGGCTCAAGGCTGCCACCGAGGAGCGCGAGTCTATCGAGAAGCAACTCAACGAGAAGACAACAAAGGTTGCCGAGCTTGAGAAGGAGATCGAGGAGGCTAAGGCCGAGGCTGCTGAGTCCGAGGAAGACCTGAAGGCTTCCACAACAGTAAGCTCCCTATATTATTCCCTCTGACCCAGCCACTAACATTTACATAGGAGAAGAAGGAACTCGAGGCCAAGGTCGCTGAGCTTGAGTCCAGCGCCAAGAAGTCCCAGGAGTCTGAGTCTTCATTGAAGGCCAAGGCCGAGGAAGCCGAGGCCAAGGTTGCCGCCCTCGAGGCTGATGCCAAGAAGGCTCAAGATGCTGAGGCCCAGCTGAAGACTAAGGTCGAGGAAGCTGAGGCTAAGGCTAAGGACCTTGAGGCCGAGGCTGTTAAGGCTAAGGAGGCCGAGTCCAAGGTTGCTGCTCTTGAGGCTGACGCAAAGAAGGCCCAAGACGCCGAGTCTGGTCTCAAGAAGCAGCTCGAAGAGGCTCAAGCCGCTGCCGACGCTGAGAAGAAGGCTTCCGCCGATAAGACCAAGTCCCTTGAGGACGAGCTCAAGGAGCTCAAGGAGAAGTTCGCCAAGGCTGAGGAGGCTGCTAAGCAGGTCGAGACTCTCGAGGCCGAGAAGAAGGCCGCCGAGGAGAAGGCCGCTACTCTAGAGAAGGAGAAGACTGACGCTGAGGAGAAGACCAAGACAGCTCAGTCTGCCTTCAGTAACGCCCTTGAGAAGGTCAAGGCCACTCAGGGCGAGAAGAAGGAGGCTCTTGAGAAAGTCAAGGCTCTCGAGGCTGAGGTCAAGGAGCTCAAGGAGAAGAGCGCCACCACCAACGGCACCGCTGAGGCTTAAGGGTAAAGCGGGAGGGATTGAACTGAACCTGGATGGGATAATGCTGCTGATGAACCAAAAAAGTGTTTGCTATACTACGATCTGTGACGCCGGATGAACTGAAATGTCTGATTCATATCACGGGAAACGAAGGAGTGGACTTATGCGTCTTTGATGAACTCGATACCCAAATAAATAGTTTTTAGAAGAGCGTAATTTAGATGAGCGTCTATGCCACTCTTTTTCATGCCAATTTCATCTTCCTTCCTTCTAACTGTGACATAAAATCATCATATGCCTGTAATAACTAAAAATATTCAATTGACCACCAATTGGCCATGATTTCGCATTTTTTATCTCTTGATATCAACTTTGGAGGTTGCCAAACTGTGGCTGCATCAGCTCAAGCCACACCCGCACCTCAACCACTTCTGATTGGCCCACTTGGTCTCTTACCTTCAACACCGAAACGTCACAACTTGACCTCCATCATCACCATTCTTCACCTCACAAACCTCACGCCCTCCAAAATGCGTTTCACATTCGAATCCAGCGCTCTCTTTGGGCTTCTCTCCCTCCCTGCCGCCCTCGCCGACTCTCTAACGCTTTACCTCCCCGCAAAGCCCAATCCCTTCAGCATCCCCGCCAACACGCACGCAACCCTCTCATCATCTGGTGTGCTCTTCTCAGCGCCTTTATCCGCTGCCAACACCTTCGTTTTCCACAATGTTACTCCAGGATCGTACCTTGCGGATGTGCACTGTCCGACTGACGCGTTTCATCCCCTGAGGATTGATGTGCAGCTTGAGGATGGGGAGGGAATTGTTCGTGCGTGGGAGACGTATCGGGGTAATGACTGGGCGAATAAGGGAGAGGTTGTTCAGGTGAAGGAGGGGAGCAAGGGACGAGGCTTTGAGCTACGAGCTACTGGAGGGAAGAACTACTTCATGGAGAGGCCGCAGTGTGAGTTTGTACCTATGGGGAATGAAGCGATACTAACATAGAACAGTCTCGGTCTTTGCTATCCTCAAGAACCCCATGATTCTCATGGCTCTCGTCAGTCTGGTTCTCATGGTCGGCATGCCCAAGCTTATGGACAGCAGTACGTTCCCTCCTCTACTTTCAAGCCAGATTATACTGACCAAAACCAGTGGACCCCGAAATGCGCGCCGAATTCGAAGAGCAGCGAAAGAACAGCGCCATTGGCGCTGCCATGAGCGGCCAAGCTTCGGGCGATAACCCTCTCACCAACTTCGACATGGCTGCGTACCTTGCTGGTTCTAAGCCCAAGGAGAGCAGCAGCGCATCTGGCAATGGCGGTAACGGTGGCAGTGCTAAGAACCAGGGCGTGCGACGTTAAACAATGCGCGAACTGGAGAGTATATTCAATATATTTTCTTTGCTTTTGGTTTCCAACTACAGGTCTCCTGGCATTGCCCCTACAGCTAAACTCAATATCACAATCATTAAGGTTCAGCTGCCTCTGTAGCACCAAGCTGCACACACAATGTGTTCTGTCTGTGGAGCATGACATTCCTAACGCAGCTGAACTTTATTGATTGTAAATATTAATCTAAGCTATAGTGGGATGCTAGTACGGATAGACTTTTAAGTTGAAACAAAAAATAATAATAACAAATAAAGATTAAATAATGGTGATGAAAGTCAAACAGATACACCTGGAGAGGTTGTTGAGCGGCAATATAGAAGCAGATTGTGAGATGTGGCATTGTATGCATTTAGCAATGTATCATTATCCCGTAGCCTCCTTTCCTCATATCGCGTCTGTCAGAGGCATGAAACTCATTAGTTCTAGTCAAGGTGTAGTTGCGCACAGCCTATCGTTGTCATGTATTCACCCGTACCCAATTCCTTGTCAGTCCCAAAATCGCAACAAGGCCAAAACCATTCCAGTCTGAAACAATATGCCGAGAACCCTTCTCGAGCAAATGTGCTTGCAACGTGTGCATAAGTGCTAGTTAATTTAGAAGTCACCACCATCATCGAAATCAGCGCCGTCGTCTACATCACCAGTTAGCAAGCTGTTGTGAAGATTTGGAGGCTCGATCTGAGAACTTACTGAAACCATCCTGGTAGGCCTCTTGCTGTTCATGGTCTTCATGATCATCAATCGCATTTGCAATCATAGCACCACCAAGCAGACCAGCACCAGCACCGAGAGCAGCACCTCCCATCATACCCATACCACCACCTCCAGGCTTACGGCCACCACGACCGAAGCCGCCACCAGGAGCACCTCCATAACCAGGAGCGCCGCCGTAGCCACCGTAGTGAGGTTGAGCACCGTAGCCCATCGGGGGACCTTGTCCGGGATAGCCCTGCTGCTGGCCATAGTACTGTTGCTGAGGATAACCACCTCCATAGCCACCAGGGCCAGGGGAGCCGCCGTAGCCACCGCCTTGTTGACCACCAGCCATCTGCTTACCCTTGCCGAGTAGTTTGCCCAGGAAACCACCACCGCTCTTAGCGCCTCGTTCTCTAGGGGGAAGCTCTGTAGGATAAGCACTGCCTCCTTGCTGAGGGTATGGGCTGTCATTCTGAGGATAGGGGCTGTTGTTTTGGGGGTATGGGCTATTTGAAGCGCCATATCCCGCGGGAACATTTGGGCCTCCTGGACCGCTTCGTGCGCGAGCATCTTCCTCGGCCTGAAGCTTAGCAGCTAGCTTGGCGTCTTCATCTATAGAAGAACCGGCGCCAGTTGACTGGTTGTGAGGATCGTCGTAGGGGTTCTTCTTGGTGTCTGTAGGGACAGGCGCATTGCCTGGCTCATATCCAGGAGGAGGACCGGGTGGCGCACCGTCATCGGCGGGGAAGACAGGAGCAGTGGGCTTTTCCCATTGCGATTGTTTTGTGTAGATGTTGACGTAGAACCTGAAGTGTGCATGTTAGCGACACGATGCGCGCGCAGATAAAGTAACGTTCTTACCATTCTTTGTACTGGTCGTTCCATCGCACGGCCCATCCGGCAGGGACCTCGGGGGCCTTAGGAGGAGGCGGGCCGGCAGGAGGAGCAAAGTCGGCCATCGAAGGAGAATCCGAGAAGTATGCGATCGATAGAGGTGTTATTACAGAGTGCGACAACAATGTTGTGCGAGATGGTTGTGGTAGGTCGAAATATGAGGAGTTTGGTCGATGATGTAGGCGGGTGGATATAAGAAGGTAGCGCGGTACTGTAGAGGGTAGTACGAGGAGCAAGTGAGGTCAAAGAGGGGAAGATCGAGGCCAGGAATAAGAAACAAGAGTCAAGGTTCACTTAAGGCTAAAGCTAAGACTGCGATGACCTACTATTTAAGCTATTTCCCCTTGGCAATGGGACACCTGCCGCTCATGACTGTGACCTTCGACGTTTCGCGTCAACGCCACCTTCACAGTGATAAGTTTGGATCTGGAGGGGCAATCACCCCCCCGAAACCCGGTTGCCCCTCCCCCAACATGCGGAAGCACGAGTGACGCCATTGGCGCAAGAGCTGTCATATATAAAGCACAGCCACCTTTGTCCGCGGCCTCCTCATCCGGTCTCCGGCTTCTGGATCTTCCGTACAGTAGCAGGTGACTACTAGAAGCATCTGAGAGCAGTGAATGATGCTGGTAAAATTAGTGATATGTGCCAAGACGGCCGGTGCTGCGGTTATAATTACATACAGTTGCGATGCGTTCTGCAGGTCAAGTCTTAGAGTTGCTTGCTTGTGCATGCACTGCTAATCCAGGATTAGCTTAGGCAGCTTGGCCTGTTTCGGATATTAGACGGTTATTCAGAGTATGTCACTGAAGTGCGGCGCAATACGACAAGCATTCACAGGCTGCCTCACAGCTGATGATTCTCTCAAATTCTAAAGCAAACACAATTCGTAAATTAAACCCGCGGCATTGAGCAGGCTCCGAGAAAGCTGAGCATACGCCACATATGACGTACACACTTATTAGCGACTGCTTGGGTGTGTGGCGGTGCAGCACAAGCTTGCTCCATGTGCTGCATGGGTTCCACTGTCTAGGTCAATACGCCATGAAATATGTCGAATCGTTCTCCGAAAATGTACGATTCCAATTACTCGCCTGCCAAACCCTCTCTATCATCTTCCTCCGGCGGCGGATGCCTACCCGTCCAAGGTTCAAAAATCTTTGATCTCCTGGACATCCCCCCAAGAGTCTCCCATATCAAGAGAAACGCAAACAGAGCCATGACAACAAACATGAAGTTCTCGGCGCTGAGATGATTATGCGACTCGGGTATGATGACGAGAATGATCGCAATAACCAATCTCATACCAATACGAACAGTCTGGCCCATGAGTAGAGTGCACTCGCCTTCTACCCGGTACAGCATCCCATATACCCAGAGACAGAACATACCGACTCCGAGTCCTCCGCCGAGAAGCCAGCGTTGTCCGTCTTCAAACTCTTCTATCGCCGCACTCGCAGCTGCGATGTGGCCTCCGATGAGGAATGATGCTGACATCGGTAGATGCAGCAGGAAGAAGCCAAAAGCTGTCCAAGCAGATCTTCGGATTGGATGTGTTGCTTGAATGCTGCCATCACCACTCGAGTAAACCCAATTAAGCACAAAGGCAATGATCAGGGTGCAGACAGCTTTGGCGTATCCAGAAGTTAAGCCAATGCCCGTCTTGTTTCCAACAATGATGCTGTACACAAACTCGCCAAGAATGATGATGAAAAACGCGCCCATTCTATCAATCTCATGCGCAATGTCCACGGCGGTACTGTACGTCAGATGCAGTTTTCCCTTGATCCAGGGACTCAGAGTCAGTGCCCACGTCGCCTCTTGATAGAATATGAGTACAGCGACAATGGCGGCCTTTGCGTGAATGCTGATATCCTCAAAGAAAAGCGGAATTGTGATCAAAAGACCGATAAACATGAAACCGGCCAGGATGCGAGCCTGAGCACGATGTTGATACGCTGCGAACGAGGTGATGAGGAAGACACCGAGGGTAGTGAGGCGAGCAACGAGATACGCTCCAACAGTTGTGCGCATCGCTGAGATATCCTCATCCGCATCGTTGGCGTTGTTGGCGTAGAGCACCAAGAGTGCCATTACCCAGAGAACAACCAGACGCTGGGGTAAGTCATCGGTATAGTATGAGTTCATGATCTCACGGAGATCAGCCCAGATATGCCATGCTGGCGCAAAGATGAGTAAGTACTTTGCTAGGTGATTACCATCAGGATGTTCAGCTAGCTCATCGCTGAAGTTGGCGACTATAGCAACATCTAAAGAGTGTGAGTTGAGGTCAATTGGTAGGACTGAGATACTTACATAAAAGATCAAGGAAGAGCTCAAAGCGTCCAGCCTGACGCTCTTCCTCTTTCTCTTTGATAAGCTGTCCCTTGTAGAACCATTGTAGCGCCCTGGGCTTCTTCACAAGGAAGCAATCCGCTTTAGCGTGTTCTTGGAGTTCATTGCAGTTCATCTTGCTTCAACTGAGGTTAAAAAGAGGAGTGAAAGCCAAGGAGGAGGAGGAGGAGGAGGAGGAGGTTCTATTTGTGTGGCTGGACGGGTGGTTTTTTTTTACCTTTTCTTCAGCCGCGCCTAGTTCCAAAGGGAGAGCTGACTGGATCATTACCAAGCCATGTACATGCAGCTATTTTATGGCGGTTGGTTGTAGCTGAAGCTTGAATGCCACCCACCCATTGATCATTGCGTTTTCGCTGAATATCAAGAACATTACCTTTTGAACTAAGAAATAGACTTAGAATCATGCTTGAATTTCTTCCTCCGTCATCTTTTGTAAGCAATATTCAGTACCTTGATTCCATTGAACTCCAGTGGCCCCAAGCTATGTAAGACCGCCTTATGCCACTAACACCAAGGGTCGGCCGCCTGTTGTTGATCCCCCGCTCCCTCATATTCTACGGGCCACTCACTGACTGAATCTGGAGATGCGTGCATTTGCTACACGAGCTGAAACTGCCATCTTCCAAACACCGTAAACCCGAATCGCGATAGTAGACTCCCATAACCCACCCCACGTGCATCTCTCAGAAAGTAACACTGTTTGAGTTCTCTTTAACTCGATCCATAAGCCTCTTCAACTTGGCATCATCTTCTCCTCCAATGACCAGCTCCGTTAGACTACTCCCTGTTTCTTCATCCTCGTACCAACTCACAATACACACACGGCCTTCTTGGAACTCAGACTTGTACATATTTGAAAAATCATCGCGTCGTTGCTGCACATCAATAGAGAAAGATGAGGCGACGTTAAGTCCTCGGCTCGTGAAGTGTGTTTGCAGTAAAGGTAGACGTAAGGATCCCGTTGTTCGAATGTTGAGATCAACCACGTGGAATCCATCTGTATCTTCAAGAATGTCTGCTCCTGCGGGACCAATGTACCCGTACGATTGGAGCCAGTCCGAGATCCGATTGAGGAGAGTATCGAATTTTTCTCTTAATTCGCTTTGTTGACGGTAATCAATAATACTTCCAACCCACGCTGTCCCATCTTCAATCATCTGTTTTGACACTCCCAGGAACACAGGTCGTCGACCTTTTTCGTTAACAAAGAACGTGATGCCATAATCGCCAACAGGATCCTGGATCAAGTCGGAAAGAAGCATCGTTGCAGGCTCGAGATGTAAGTTATCCGCGTTGACAGATGAGAGTAGACGGCTTAGAAACCCCTTTCCCAGTTCATCAACAATCTTCTGACGTTCCTCCTCAGTCTTGACTATGAATGTTCCCGCGCCGCCAAAGGTAGCCTGGTTCTTGAGCACTAATGGCAGTGCATGATATTTGAGTGCTTTGTATATCCGCTGGCTCTGCTCTTGAAGCCATATCCCCCTTGCGCCTGTGCAATCAGCAGGAATGACGAAACTGTCAAGTCCATATCTTATGCAGATAGCGCAGCATGATTGAGCATCCACAGAAAACCCATCGATTGTGAGGGCGATGCATTTCGGTGTAGGAAGACTAGAATCTGCGAGGGCACGCTTCGAGTTGAGGTACCAATGCGTCTCGAGTGGCACGACATTGTTGCATCTTTCCAGGTCATCGCTAACAACTTTGCAGGCGAGAAAGTCAATTTCTGCTTCCTTGATAAGGAATCGAATCGATGTTTTCACAGAAAAGCGGCTGGGGTCGCTGATGATCTGGGAGTGTAGCTAGTGTTTTGATGACTTGCTTCCGATCATGGTCTTGCTTTTGAGGAGATGAGTCCATATGGAAGAATATTACCGGTCCTGCGCCACAGATAAAAGTGTCTCGTTGGGTAATGAGCGAGAGGTACTTTATAGCTGTTGCCATGACCTCTTTTTCGCTGTTTGGTTCGCCATTGTTGCTTGTAAAAGGACCATCTTGATATATGTACTTGCGGTTAATTAGGCGGGATCTTGGGGCTTAAAGATATAAGAGAGCTGAAACCACAGAGGATCTGACCGATACGTTTGTCACTATACGCAGGTCCAGCTTGACGATAGAGGTCCGATAGAGTGGTGTCTACTGCCACTGTGGGCAGTTCTGCATCTGCAGAGTTGTCTGTATCTGTCATAATGATGGTTTTGTATTATGAATAACTGTTTCATATCAATGAAAAGGCCGACTTATGCTTCTCTAAATACTTGACGGAGCGTTACGTCCGACAATTATATATATATCATGCTTACGATAGACCTAAGGCATAGTCCATTCTATTAGTGGGGGATCACCGATAGTGTATTCAGTGGTATCTCATGTCATGACGTCGCAGTGCTTCAAGGACGCAAGATATACAGCGTGGCTTCAATACTAGAACAAGATCTCATATTAGGCCGAACTTCCCGTAGTGTCAGAATCCCGTTCCTATGCGTAATTCCTTTGATGTTAGAGAAATGAGCTAAGCTGCAGATAGCTTGCTAGACTGTCCCATTGCATCTCCTAGAAGTTGAAAGCTATTTGCATCGCTTCTTCGACTGTCTCAGAGACACGCCTTCTTTTTTGACAATACTGGATCGGCAGACCAACAAGACTTTCAGTAATACTTCAAACACTTTCTTCTCATCTCCCAACTTATCTGGTGTTGGAAATAACCCAATAGTCATTCAAGAGTCTGTCTATACCGACACTTATCGATAGTATGCTGACAAACCTGACATAGGACAGTGCTGTACCTATCATGGCTCTTCAGCCCCCAAGAAACTGCGTAAAGCTTTTTTAGCTGATCAAACTACTACTATTCAGGTGTGTTTGGTCTAAAATATGATGTCTTGAATTGGTCATCCTGTCCACCATTGTGATGTAACTAATAACGCCCAGTGACGACAATCAGGTCCGAAATTAGGTCGACACAGCAATGATCAAGCTAACGCCCATTGTTGAATTTGCTTCAAATCACATATAAACCAATAGAACGCAATTACGAGTACATGGCATGACCAGATGACAGACATGTAATTTACTTTTCGAAGTTGACTGTACCATTTCTCATATCTTCAAAGGCCGCCAGGATTGTAGGGCATAACATCATAAGACTACTCTAATATTACCTAGTTCAACTGACTTATGTATAGGTGATGTTAGATATTCCTTGAAAGACATTGGCCTAAGGACGACGTACCTAGACTTGAACTAGGTACTTCATCTACCCTGTAACGCTGTCATAAGATTTACTTGAAATCATCAACTTCACGGACGTTAGCACGACTTGGTGAGAAAAACTCTTTAATTTAATATCATAACTTTTCATCCCAGAAGCCTGTACGAGTCCGTTCCTCTTAATCATTTGCCTGCTCAACGCAATGCAAGAAACCATGTCCTACATGCCTGTCCCTGGACCTTGTAACCATGTTACCAACAACGCCACCATCTCCGTTGCTCAGCGCAAACAGGGAAATCAACAAAAAATGACAAATGTCCTCCCATTTCCGTGCCCTGGGTATCATTTAAGTAACTGTGCGCATCCTAGAAAGAAATCTTTACTTCTGGCTTGGATCAGGGAATGAGAAACCAGCAGGAAAGTTGGGCATGCCGTTGGGCAGTGTGCCAATACCGAAGGGGAATGCAAAAGCCATGCCTTGTCCATCCTGAGAAAGGTCACGGTGGTCGTCCCGGCGATGATGGCCGTTGGTGCTGCCGTTGGTGCTGCCGTTGTCTCGACTTCTTCGCCATCGAGAGAGGTCTTCATCCCGGTTGCGCGTTGACTTGGGTCCGTTGCTACCGCCTTTGTCCGTCTGCATACGTCGGCTGATGGCCTTAGAAGATACTCCGGCTCCGATCTCGATATCGGGCTCCTCCACTGACAGGCCAGTCTCGATGGGCTGTCCGCCGCTGCCACCAAAGGGAGCGGTCAACATCCACTTACGATCAGCTTCTGTCAACTTGTGGATGGGGATTATGCTGACACCCGTTGAATAGTCGCTACAGTCTCGAGGACCGAAACCAACACCCCAGCGAGTCTGATAAAGTTAGCTCGAGTCATAATACAGTAAGTACCAAACAAAAGAGTAGGATTACTTACACGAAGAGGCACTTCCAAATTACGGGAATCCTCGGTACCTTGCTTAGCGTTGACAGCGTCCTGTCGGCTGAGCATCTTTACGAAAGCATGTCGCTTGTCCTTATTAACGATGCATGTTTGCACGGTGCCAAATCGGCCAAAGATGCCACGCAATTCACTCTCAGAGCAGCTGTTATTTGTTAGTAAACACGATACGAATACAGAGCCAATGTGCACCTACGTTACTCCGCCAACAAACAATGTTCGGCTGTAAACCTTAATATGTCCGGATGGGAGGCTTGAATCATACTCAACCCATTTCTCGGCTGGGCCTTGCTCGCGAAGGGGGGTC
Source organism: Fusarium austroafricanum (assembly GCA_012932025.1). Lineage (NCBI taxonomy): Eukaryota > Fungi > Ascomycota > Sordariomycetes > Hypocreales > Nectriaceae > Fusarium > Fusarium austroafricanum. The sequence continues at coordinate 101,465 of JAADJG010000314.1, read as the reverse complement.
TCACTTCGGCCACGATGTCCATGAGGGCTACGCTGGCGATAATCACCTCCACGGCGATCATCATGACGACCGTGGTTGGGAGAGTCACGTGCATAGTCTAAGCGATCACGTCCATTTCGAGGAGATCCGCGGGAACCCCAACCACGATCGGGAGATCGTGAACGAGATCGTCCATGGTACCTGGGAGGAGATCTTGTCTGGCCGTAGCCTGGCATACGTGAATCATCTGGCTTGCCTGAAGGAGCACCCCATGCAGGCTGACCAGGGATATGAGGACTCTGTGTATATGGAGCGGGCTGCTGAGCTGGAGGAGCAACACCACCAGCAGCTGCTGCACCAGACATGCTCTGGATGAGAGCGGGAATCTTATCAAATGGAATACCTTGATCAGCCAGCGCCTTAATCAACATGATTTGTTGCTGAGTGCTTTGATCAAGTCCCAGGCCAGGGGCTGCGGCACCGAGCGCAGCACCAGGCATGCCCCCGTTGATCGGGTTAGGTGGGTTACTGGGGTTGTTCAAAGGAGAGCCTGTATATCCATTTTGGGACGCCATATGCGGGATCCCATAGGGAAGGGATGGCACATTCACAGGCTGCGATACCGAAGGATACGATACAGGCGGCATGGCAGATGACTGGGGTGGCCCGGTAGCAGGCAGGTTATACGATGATGTAGGAGCCGGTAGAGGGTTGGCAGGGGGAGGAGCGCTCATGTTTTGATTTTGACGAGCCATGTTAGCCAGAGCCTCAAGAACAGATGTACCACTAGGAGCCGGAGGAGCCGATGGACCTCCATTGGCGGGAGTGACAGCAGCGCTGCCTCGATGCGAGCCTAGCACATTTGCAGGTGGGCTACCGGGGGGAGTTGTCGACTCATCTATAATATCACGGGTTAGACTACAAGTTGACTTGGGGTAGTGAAGTAGTGCCGCCCGAGCATATGATGCCTGGCGTAATATCGGCTGCTTGAATAACGTACTCGTCGGTGGTGGTGCGCTCAGCGTCTCTCTAAAAGACTCGAGCATTGGTGTAGGGAATGTCTGGCCCTTCTCCCAGATATCAAGGAGCTTCTTAATCTTTTCCTACATGGTGGACTATGTGTGAGTTACGATCCAAAATAGTACGGAGGTCAAATATGTCAAGCGAGAGGACGCCATTGAAGGCGTCTTGCAAGATGCGATGCCCCACGATGCGCGGCACATGACACTCAACGGTTGTCATCTACATGAGGGTGATAGTCAAATATGCGTACCTTTTGTTCTTCTGGGGCGGATTGCAGGATATCATTCATCAAAACGGGCATGAGTTCTGTCACTCGGTTGACGCCAGCGGCATAGGTTCCATCTGGGGCAGAGCTGTTTATTGCCTGTGCCTGTGTCTTGGCTTGCTCGAGCCATTTCCGGGTTACAGAGTCTACGACGTAGAGTACCCCCAACTTGTGTGTTCCTGGTGCCTTTTTGAAGTGTGTAAAGATCTTTTGGATAAGGACGGACTCAGACTGTAGGGGGCAATCGGTTAGCGATTGTTTGGTATAGCAAATACGGGATGCTTTCTTGATGGAGTCTTACCTGAATGTTGGAAACGCAAAGCGAGGTTAAACTGGTGATGCGAGATCCGGATACGCCTGGCGGCTTTAGGTTGAGCATAGCCTGGAGGCCAGCCTCCAAATCCGCGACTGCGGAAGCCATGGCGGTGAGTTGATTTGGTGGTGTGGTGTTTGTATGATAGACTGGAGTAGTCCACGAGCAGCTACGCGTGATGATGTCTCAATATGCACTCCAGATATGATCCGATAAGGTAGCGATGTATCCAGAAGTGGGCGACAAGACACCACTTGAAATAAATGCCTGTACGGCAGAAGCGATGCGATATAGGAAGACTGCACAGAGGCAAGTTCTTTACCGCGTTATTCAGGTACGAAAAAAGCTTAAGCGGGTCTTCCTTTAGGTAAGAGGTCCTTTAGGATAGGTAAGAGTTTTTTTTTATCCTTTTACGCAGGCAGTCGCGACTGGCGAAATAGTACGAGCAGTCCAGTTAAGATAAGATCAGGTATCAGCTGGATATCTGCGGTGCAATACAAAGAGAAGGCAGGCCTCAGGAGTACGGTACGACTTGTGCGAGAGAAGCTCTTCTACTGTTTGCTTGTTTGTTTGAGTCAGGAGCGCGACGAGTCACGAGATTGTGCAGAGACCGTCAAGCGGAGAGTTGTCAGTTCTAGAGACAGAGTCGAGAAATAAGTGCACAGAGACGGGGTAGTTGTTCGTCTCGATGGGCGTCGGGTCGTTGTCGTGAAGAGCGATGATGCTGCAGATGCTGATGCTGCTCTTTGTTCGTGAGGTGATGATGGAGTGATGAAGTGGGAGGAGAGGAGAATGAGCGTGACAGGTGGGGCAGCCTTTTTAAGTCTCTGCTCGAGGTTTGGTGGCCCCAAGCCTTGGCTCCGGGAATAGGTTTGACAGTTAATCCGGTGACAGCGATACTACGTAGTAGAAGAAAGCTTGAGCTTCACCATAACTCAAATCATATCTGAATTTATGTACAACCTTAGGAATACATTAATAGATATTAGCCCTATGCTATTTAAAGAGACCGTGGCGGTCATTTTTTAGCCTTTCTAGGTTCGAGTTTTAACACCATTATTGACTTACAAACACGTCTCTTTTCATGTTACTACGTACTGCTGTTACTTTAGAATGTGAACGCCAGAGACAGAAGCGCATGGCTTTCACTTATTTCCAAATCTATCCTTCGAACTTTGACGTCTCATCTGAAGCGATACTTCACTATGCTCGCAAGTTTACTTCTCTATATTTTGGCCTGCTCGAATGGATAAGCAAAGCGGATATTACTGTGTGGAACAGATCAACTTCCTGCAACGAACAATTTCGGCCAAGACGAGTAGTCTTGAAGAGATATCTGGCGAAGGACCTCAGACAGCGATCGCCTTGATTGGATCGGTAGATTGTAACAACCCAGTCCGCGTATTAGCTACGATGCGTGTTTTTTTTAAGAAATTCTACAGTACATGTTTTCTTGTCACTACATTTCCGTGTTGAATCCGCGTCGAGCCTGTATTAGTGGGGAGCCTGATTGATAAGAACATGGGCCAGCCTAAAAGCAAAGCAACCCGTGACAGCGCAATTTCTATTTGAGTTTATGTGGTATGTACGTAAAACTCGATAAAAAAAGCATGCATTTTGGCTTAGACGCTGCGGCAATAAGCAATCTATGGATATCGTAGGCGCCTAGGCCATGAAGTGGTACGTGAAACAGATAGCTAATAATTAATAATAAATTCTTCTAGGATCCACGATATATGTACGGATATGCACCGTAATTATTGACAGAGAAAAATTATAAGAAATGCTACGTTGTTGGACATACAGAAGATTGGACAAACATACAGAGGACATCACAAGCCAGAATATAATAGTCGGTGTTGGTGGTATCAAACAACCGAGGCCGGGCGATCGGAAATACTAAATCAAGTTGAGGGCTTGGTTTAAACAAGTTTCGCGATCAGATGCGATTATCACTTTTAGAGGATGGCGGCTAGGAACTGCCCGTAGAGTGAATTATATCCATTCAGTGGCCGGATGGAAGGGGACGTCGGCACTCCGAAGCCCTGTGTCGGAGGCCCGGCGATGGGTCACGGTAGTTTCGGGCGTGTCTTGTCCTACCTATCCTCGTGCTGTGCTTCTAGTTCTAGTTCCGACGAACCCATCCATGGGATCTGACGTCAAATCACGGCTACGTCGACAGCCCCTTCAAAAAGTACAAGTGGAGATGTGATTGCAATGGACATGTTTGCTTGGTTCATGCTCGGGGGACCTCGGTCATGCTGGCTCGTCCAGTGGAGTCAGGAACTTCTATCATGGATGGAATAATCGGAGGGCAAATGAGTGGGCACGCGTGTTCCGAAGTTGTCATGATGAGAAAAAAAAAATTCAGCGTTGAATGTAAACAACAGGGGGCGGGGCCTGGCTAGCCAGATCTTGAATGCATCCTTACTTTTGCTTTTTTCAAATTTCACGCTTCCAAGGCAAATTCAAATATTAATACTAACTAAATGTTGAGAGAACTCACAAGCAGTCTAGACTCTAGACAGTGTATCTGGTGCCGAGATGCAGCCGCAAGCCCTCACTCCTCCATCCTGTTTGTGCTCACAAGCCAAGCCAACGCAACCCCCAGACCAAGACTATCGCTAGCTGTTGGGGTTCCATCCTGCATCTCGGCCATTTGGGGGAGGGCTTGGAGTGCGTCGAATTGGAGGCGGGAGAGGAGAGGCAGAGACAGGGATTGGACCGAAATTTTGGGGCGCGCAGATGCAGGTTGAGGGGGCCCGCGGTAAATGTTCCTCTAGAGTCGTAGCTCAGTAACTTTTTTTTTTTTTTTTTTTTTTGGCCTGTGCTACCTCATCAAAATAAGAGGACAGCATGGCATCTGATTAGAGAGGCGAGAGGGGACATGTAGTTCCGGTGTAGCACTGTATGTGAATATGATTGACAGAGACACAGAGCTGTAGTGTTTAAATATATTTGGTAGGGCAGTGCATTGCCGATGGGAGCCAAGCATTAACGGATACTACCCAGCAGGCAATTGATGACGGAATACGGAGTGAAGAGGTGCTGTGTTGTGCTCTCCTATGCTGTGCTCCTCATAGCGAGCTCTGATGTAATCGAGGGCGCTCAGATTAGATTGCACTGGACTGAAGTCAATTCTCCAATACACAAAAATGACGATTTCAATGACAGCTATCTGCTGCTATGAAGCTTCCAAGCACCCCGCAAAGATACCTCTGCCAGGACAAAAAAAAGACTTCATGATGCCCTGGAAGCTGAAACCCCAGTGACAAAAGCAAAACAGATTGGAAGCGTTGTCCCCAGAAACGTCACCCCCTGGCAAATCAATCGGTGCAAGAAAAAAAAACCTGGCTGAGGCTGTCCCCCTGTAAATTGTGTCTGCACTGTATCCTGCCCCATAAGTCCCGCTCCGCTTGATGCTTCATGCCCCCGTACCCCCGGCCCCCGAGGTTCAGAGCGAGACCTGAACGGTAAAGGTACTCACAGCTAAGGTAGAGCCAAGGTGAAGGGTATTTGGTAGTCTACTTTTTTTGTGCCTCCCTCCACGTCCGTCCTCAAGCTTGCGCCTTTTTCCTTCGACTAGGTTGGCTTACTTGAACCTCTTCCTCCCCGTTACCTTTCTTCCCCTCCACTCCATTCCTCCCTCATATACCTCTCCTCTTCCCTCCGGCTTCTCCGCTTGTTCCTGTTCCTGCTCTTGTTTTTGCACTCGTATCTTCGTCTGCATACCTATCTATCACAATGGCTTCTGTCGCCCGTCTCAGCAACGCTGCCCTGAGGGCTTCCCTTCGCTCTGCTCCTGTCAATGGCTCTGTCTTCAACGCCGTTCGATGCTACTCGGCTAAGACTCAGGTATGTCATGTTAACCTCGGATAAAAGCTCAAGCCCAAGCTCCTCCAGCTTGTCAATAGAGGTCAAGACGTCATGGCTCTTGAACCCTATGACAATTATGAATACTCAAACAAACCACACAAACAAACATATACTAACATCCATCGTCACAGACCTTGAAGGAGCGATTCGCCGAGTTGCTGCCCGAGAAGATTGAGCAGGTCAAGGCCCTCCGAAAGTCAGTCGCATTCTCTCCCCTCGGTTCATTGTTTGCCGAGCTGGGCCCACGCCGAGCCTCATGCTTGCAAACGACGACAGAACCACCGGCAATTGAACAGCCCGGCTAACATTCTCATAGGGAGCATGGTTCCAAGGTCGTTGACAAGGTCACTCTTGACCAGGTCTACGGTGGTGCCCGCGGTATCAAGGCCCTCGTCTGGGAGGGTTCCGTCCTCGACTCTGAGGAGGGTATCCGATTCCGTGGCAAGACCATCCCCGAGTGCCAGGAGCTTCTCCCCAAGGCTCCTGGTGGCAAGGAGCCTCTTCCTGAGGGTAAGTTGAATCCAGTCGCAGCAATGCGCACAGAATTTCACGGTATCATGAATACTGACATAAAACCGCGCAGGTCTCTTCTGGCTTCTCCTGACTGGTGAGGTCCCTACTGAGCAGCAGGTCCGCGACCTCTCCGCCGAGTGGGCTGCCCGCTCCGATCTCCCCAAGTTCGTCGAGGAGCTCATCGACCACTGCCCGACCGACCTTCACCCCATGGCTCAATTCTCTCTGGCCGTCACCGCTCTCGAGCACACCTCCAGCTTCGCCAAGGCTTACGCCAAGGGTATCAACAAGAAGGAGTACTGGGGCTACACCTTTGAGGACTCCATGGACCTCATTGCTAAGCTCCCCAACATTGCTTCTCGCATCTACCAGAACGTCTTCAAGGGCGGAAAGGTCGCTCCCATCCAGAAGGACAAGGATTACTCCTTCAACTTCGCCAACCAGCTTGGCTTCGCTGACAACGCCGACTTCGTCGAGCTCATGCGTCTCTACCTCACCATCCACACCGATCACGAGGGTGGTAACGTCTCTGCCCACACCACTCACCTTGTTGGCAGTGCTCTCAGCTCTCCTTTCCTCTCTCTGGCCGCTGGTCTCAACGGTCTTGCCGGTCCCCTCCACGGTCTGGCTAACCAGGAGGTCCTGAACTGGCTCACCGAGTTCAAGAAGTCCGTCGGTGACGACCTTAGCGACAAGGCCATCACTGACTACCTCTGGTCCACCCTTAACGCCGGCCGTGTCGTCCCCGGTTACGGCCATGCTGTCCTCCGAAAGACTGACCCCCGTTACATGGCTCAGCGCGCTTTCGCCCAGGAGAAGATGCCCAACGACCCCATGTTCAAGCTCGTCTCTCAGGTCTACAAGATCGCCCCTGGTGTCCTCACCGAGCACGGCAAGACCAAGAACCCCTTCCCCAACGTTGACGCTCACTCCGGTGTCCTCCTCCAGTACTACGGTCTCACTGAGGCTAACTACTACACCGTCCTCTTCGGTGTCTCCCGCGCCATTGGTGTCCTTCCCCAGCTCATCATTGACCGCGCTCTCGGTGCCCCCATCGAGCGACCCAAGTCCTTCTCCACCGACAAGTGGGCTGAGCTTGTCAAGAAGCTGTAAGGAGTTAAAAAATGAAAGGAGAAAAGGAGATGACGGGAGGATAATGCCTAGAAAATGGGCAGAATGGATTGCCGAGTCAATGGCATTTGTACAACACAACGGGACTGTTTTAGTTTAGTAATGAGCAGGTCGTCGCAGTGCGCCGATTAAAATGAAATGATTTAACAGTTATCTGCTATCTATCTACCTAACATGCCTGTGAACTGGTCAGTTACGACTTACATTGTAATCGACTCCATCACAATTATCAATTAAGAGTCAATTCTGTGGTGCTATGCAACACTTGTGATAGAGTCGTCTCGACCTTTTTTTTAGGTGGAGACTGTTGGCCCCATTGAAAAACTTCCTTACCAGTCCAGCCTTACAAACCGGGACAACTCGTCAGCAAGACACCCTTGTACCTTTTTGAAGGTTCAAGAGAAAATCTTAAGAATTGTTGAATTCTCTCTTATTCAGCTGGAGAAGCGATGCAAAACCCCCTGTATCATGAAATGTGAGAAGTGAAATACTGTACGTCACGGACTCTCGGTGAGAGATTACACCGACAAAATCCCCTGTGGGCTCCATCCATTCCAGGACCACGAGCTCTCAACAGTCCCTCATCGGTTGAGTGGAGGAGGGGCGTTGAGGGCTCCAGTTTGTTTGGCGCCACAAGGTAGGAAGAAGAGGTGAGAGCTGTGATCTTCGGGGGGTGGCTGAGGATATTACCAAAAGAGGAAAGTGATATTTTGTGAGGCTGGGGGATTGTTTGTTGGAGATGCATGTTTCAAAGTATGCGTTTGTGTTTTGTGTGAGTGGCAGACAGTGAGTGAGCAGCTGTCGGTTGTTGAGGTGTGAACTTGTCCAGGCTTATCATTTATGAAGGTTGTTGTTGGTGGTTTGGAACCTTGGTGTTAGTGGGAGTATGGAGAGCTTCAGAGGTGGACGCCTGTCAGCTTTATGAATCGAAAGAAACACAGATAGAAGGCTCCAGAGAAACGGGAATCCATAATCACAAGCAATTCCATTCAATTCTACTCCCGCGGGATCTATCTCCGTCGGTCATTGAACCCCAGAACACCCACCCCCGGATTCCGATTTCACATGAGATCTAATGAACTGATTTGATCTCGGTGACTTGATCTCGGCGATCCGAGCTATTCGGAGTTGGAATAAAGTCGCACAAGGAACGAAACACCGAAAAGGACCAATTGATTATCAGAACAAAGGTCAGCATTACAAACAGTTGCCATTGCCGTTGTTTTGGTATTTTTTTGCCTCTTTTTTGGCTGTGTTTTCTAAGAATAGCGAAGTGGCTCTCAGCTTGTTGAATAGCGTCGTCAGCCTTATAAACGTGCCAACCAACCCTCACAACAATTAGTTTAGTACATAAGGTAGCTCAAAAATAAATAGACAAGAAACACAACGAAACACATGCAAAACATACTGAGTAAATTCGGGTCTTCTCGCGCATGCCTATGTCCATTCTACCTCGGCGATTGACCTCCGCAACTTAACCGCAAATCTCCATTGATTGATTGTTGGCATTTCCCCTCCGACAATTCGGTTACTTCTCCGTAGCCCCCCAAGCTTATTCTGCTTAGCCTCAGCTCAGCGCTTTCTTTTGCAGCCATTCAACTGTTTCTACTGGATCTGACTCAGCGTTATCCTGAGTACGTACCGCCTACCCATCCGATCCCTAGCTCTCCCGGGTACTGCTCCTCCCCCCACGTAGCCTCCTAGTACACGCCTCTAGCTCTCCCTTTTCCCTTTCTTTCCCGAAACGAGTCCCTCTTCTTTTTCTCCTCCTTCAACAACCTCTCTCAATACTTCAACAACCCCCTCAATTCTAGCGACGAAGCTCCCTATTCCCTTGGTCAGGGCCCCTTATTCTACGACACTCCCAAAGTCATGGCTGCTACTATCCGTACCGATCTTCCAGGCCCCATTGGGGAGAAGAAGCTGGAGAAGAAGCCGATCAAGTTCTCTAACTTGCTTCTCGGCGCTGGTCTCAACCTCTTCGAAGTGACCACCCTCGGACAGCCTCTCGAGGTCGTCAAGACCACCATGGCTGCCAACCGAGGTGACAGCATGGCTGCGGCTTTGGGACGCGTCTGGGCCCGTGGTGGTCCTCTGGGCTGTAAGTTAATATCATGAACTCACTACGTTCCTGACTTTTTACTAATGTATTTGCTACAGTCTTCCAAGGTCTCATCCCCTGGGCTTGGATTGAAGCTTCCAGCAAGGGCGCCGTCCTTCTCTTCGTCGCTTCCGAGGCCGAGTACTACGCCCGTGTCGCCGGTGCCTCTGAGTTTGGAGGCGGTATCATTGGTGGTGTCACCGGTGGTGTTGCTCAGGCTTATGCCACCATGGGTTTCTGCACCTGCATGAAGACAGTCGAGATCACCAAGCACAAGCAGGCTGCCGCTGGTGTCAAGCCCCAGACTACCTTCCAGACCTTTGCTGAGATCTACCGCAAGGAGGGTATCCGTGGCATCAACAAGGGTGTCAACGCCGTCGCTATCCGTCAGATGACCAACTGGGGTAGCCGATTCGGTCTCAGCCGTCTCGCTGAGGGTTGGATCAAGAACATCACCGGCAAGAAGGAGGGCGAGAAGCTGGGCGCTGGCGAGAAGGTCATCGCCAGTGCTCTTGGTGGTGGTCTCAGCGCCTGGAACCAGCCCATCGAGGTTATCCGTGTTGAGATGCAGAGCAAGAAGGAGGATCCCAACCGTCCCAAGAAGATGACGGTTGGCAACACCTTCAAGTACATTTACGAGACCAACGGCGTCAGGGGTCTTTACCGTGGTATCGCTCCCCGTATTTCTCTTGGCATTTGGCAGACTGTCTGCATGGTTGCTTTTGGCGATATGTATGTCTTATTCCAACACTAATCCACTTGACCAACCGACACTAACCGCACTCACTATAGGGCGAAGACTTATGTTGAGAAGCTGACCGGCGAGTCGGTCACCGCTAAGCATTAGAAGGCGTTCAGGAATCTGGTTTGAAAATATCGCTCATGATGAGCTTGATGTATGGATTGTCTAATGTTTGGATTCGAATATCTCTGATGTAATGGCACGAGCCTGTAAAACGGTTGTGACAAAGGAGGTGCTCGCGCCTTGTATGGTTTTATCTTTCATATGACACTAGCTGTTAAAAGTCATGGACCCTGTGGGTTTGACTTCCAATAGACGAAAAGAAGTGCCCAATCTTTTATGGCTCTAAGTGATGACCTTGCAGGCTCTGACTTGACCCATTGCAAGCCACTTCCAATGTGCAGACCTCGATTCAGATCAGACAACTCGTGGGCTTAGACTGTGGGCTCGGGTTGTGTCGGGTCTGGGGTATAGATAGTGGGGTTGGTCGGAGTCGAGCATTAGCATCAACTCATTCCTCAAACCCCAGGACGAGCTTTAAAAGCGCCACTTAGAAGTTAGATAGCTATAAATTGCTATCTTTTTCCTAAATAGCTCACAGTTGTGTATATGTAGATTCTTACAAATGTTTTTTTTATTAAATATAATTTAATTGACTTGAGTATTGAACTATTAAGTCCTATCTAGAGGGCCCTAAATGATATATCAAGTCTCGGAGTCAGAGCTCATAATTTCTTCATATGTAAACCCCCAATCCTCTTCAATGCTAAGCAACGCCCCGGCTCGAATAAGTTCCTCAACCTCTTTACTCTCTAACTTGTAAAAATCTAAATCCTTGCTCTTATTTTGAGCATGGATGTTCTCAAGACGTTCGTCTGGCGGCGAGGAGTTCTTAAGTCGGCGAACAGAGCGTCGCCGTCTACCGATACTAGCGGCTTCGCTATCTTTCTGTAGGCGTTCAAAATCAGCGAGTAGAGGCGCCGAAGGGTCTTCATTAAGGTGAGCGTCTCGGCGGAAGAGGTTGGTTGATGGATAGCCGGGGCCTTGGACGGCACCAATCACTGGGTTTTGAGTGAGTTGAAGGTATTGGCTGTCCAAGTATGTTCGTTTGGTATAGGTAGCTATGTCCGCCTCATCATCCGTAAGCATGTCGTCGTCAATCGTCGGAGCAGGTGGGGCAGGCTCCGGATGTAGAGCCAGGGGCATCGGACGGCGACGGCGCCGAGTGGTCCCCGGGAGGGTCATGAAATGCGATTCCGGAATATCCCGTTCGTCGGTGGAGAGAATAAAGCAACGACCGGTAGCATCGCCAATGGCAAGCTTAGAGTTGTCGGGGGAGAAACCACCCCAAGCGATCGGTCCAGGAGCCGTGAGGATATCTCGCACAAAAGGGTTATGCAGTCGGCGCACATTCCATACTTTGATCACACCATCACTTGATCCCGTGTAGAAACGGTCTAGAGTCGAGTTCCATGCTGTGAACTTGACGCCTGTGTCCTCCTTCTCGCGGTCGCCGTAGTATTCTTCGATAGGTTTTCCATGTCGCAACGTGTGGATGGGCTTATCACCCTGCGCCGTGTCCCATATGTAAACCTTCCCATCCGTGCAAGCAGCAGTAACATAGGCATGTCCGTATGAGTTAGGCACGAATGTGAGCTCATTAATATCCGAAGCATAGCAGTCAAGTGCCTGGAATTGAGCATATCCACCGCCGCCGAGACGTTCCTTATCGAGCTGGAAGACGTGAACCTGCGTTCTGATCCTATGTCCAGTAATATTCATACCAGTAGGTGTAGTAGCAACGATAAAGCGCAGCAAGGTTGGGTGCCAAGCGACTTCAAAGACATTAGCAGTGGAGGCTGTCACGACAGGGATTCGAAGACCCTGCTCTGCATCCCACAGTATAATCTCTCCTGAGTTCCGCTTGTCCTCAGGAATGTCTAGGTCATCGCCAGTCAAACTTCGAGGCGAGTATCCAACCAAAAGTAAGTGCTGACAGCCTCTAGCTCGTCCCCACTGCATTGTTGCTGGGTGGTACGCCCACTTGTCTGAGCCATCAGCATCGGTTCGTGAGCAAGAAAATGTCTGATACAGACTGCTGGCCTCATTTCCTTCTTTGACAGTGTAAATCCGTACGGCATCAGTTGGCGAGTCTGCAGCTGTAGCCACTCGACCCGAGGTGTCTTTAGCAGCAGCGACAAAGTTGACATTAGCTGTGTGCTGCCATGTTGCAACCGCCTCCATGTGTTCTCCACTTGGATCAACCTTCCAAACCTTGACTGTCTTGTCAAAACTCGATGTATAAGCCAAATCATTCTCAGGGCTGTAATCAGAAGCCACCACTGACGAGTAAAGCCAGGGGTCTTGGCTCTGGCGCATTGCTTCAGTCGAATTCTCTCCCTTTTCAACTCGTGGGCGAGGTATCCGGTGGTCAGGAAAGGCGCGCAGTGTTCCTTTGCCAGTCGCACAAAGAAGCAAGTTTCCAGGCTTATTGTACTGCTGGTTGTGGGTATCAGAGTGTGTGGTTGTGCCGCAGAGAAAGCTCTCGTTCGAAACCCATGCGCCGGTGGTGATATCGCCAGCGCAATTGGTGAACTCAGCCACAACCTGAAAGCCGTCCTCGCGCAATGTCTTAAATTCGTTCTGGAAGTTTAGGTATTGCCGTGTGCGTCCAAAACCTTGATTCCCCTCCATCTCCCGAGCCATCAACAAAGATGATAGCCGGCTTGTCCTTCTCAATTGACCTTGTCGCTTTTCGGTTTCTTCAGTAACGGGCTCCGCTGTGAAGGAAAGGACTCGAGGGACACTTGCGACCTGTCCTGACCACAAATCGGAGACAAAGGCATTCATATCACGCGTGGAACGACCGCTTATCATGGGAAGAGCCCGAAGCCTAATCTGGTCCATTAAAGATTCACGAGTCGCCGGTATGCACTTGTTCTGGGAGGACGATATCTGTTCCGTAATCTGGGCGATCTCTTCGGGGCTGAAGTCAACATGGTAAACTGTAGGTTGCGACAATAACTCTTTGTTGACATTCACGGAGTTCTTTGTTCCATCCTCGATCGCCTTGCGATGCGCCGCTGGAAGGTATGGCCTTTTGGAAATCTGGTAATATCGATTCCTGGGTTTAGGGTCTCGTCGTTCTCGAGGCTTGTAGGGTTGTCGTTCAACATAGCGTGGGAGCTTAGGGATTTGCGGTGATTGGGAAGTTAGCGCATCGTAGAATATGGGGGTATCTGGTTCTTCGGACTCCTTTGTCGCTTGTGTATCCACGACCGTCGATTGTACTTGTAGTCGTGGTCGAGGCCGCGACTTCGATTTTAGTGGAAGGGGAAGTGGCTCTGGTGTCTCCGATGGAGGAGGTGATATGCGAAATTCCTTTAAAATATTAGCAGAAAGCTCTCATCGAGGCCATACCAAACTCACAGAGCTCTTAGAGAGTGCCCGAACGACATCGTGCGCCTGTTTCTCGAGCACGCCCAGATCCTGATGGCTAAGATAACCACCTGTCTCATCCCATCGTCGTCGAAAGAACTTGCCGATACTAAGCTCCGTCACAGTCTAAATCCCCATATTAGTCCTGAAGCACGTTACACATGTGCCTTTCTTTGTTACCTTGATCGCCAGGGCATTCACATGATAAACATCGCCAGAGAGATGCCCAACTGCCCTTCCAACAAGCGGCGAAATCTGACTTAAAAGACACTCTTTGACACTTCTCTTCCTCGATAGACCTTCGCTAACGCGTCTCCTCTTCTGCGGTGGCTCATCACATGGGACGGGGAGGCCGTTTAGCAACGGGACCGGTGCAAGTGGCACGTCGCTATGATCGACAAACGACCTAGTAATTGTTGTTGTTAGCCCAAAACCCATAAGGAAACGCGTTGAGGAGGATAATAGGCAAAGCAGAAGGTCAAAAAGATGACGTTTAACGCGTTAAGGTCGTGAAGTACTTACCCCATAGCCCCAGTTAGCGTTGATGCAGTGATAAGGTGGGTTAGAAGCCTTAGAGGGTTGTTTAGTAGGCCTTAGAGGTGGGACATAGTTAGTCCGGGTTAGTATCTAAAGTTAGAAGTAAATTAATAATTGAAATAGCAAGTTATAAGCTATTTAGCTTATTAAATAGCTTTACTTTTATATATAAATTAAAAGTATTTTAATAAAGCTTATATAGCTTAAGTTATTAATAATATATTATATTAAGGCTTTATATTTCTTTAAACTCTCTTCTTTATTAAATATATAAATAAACTAAGTCTATATTTTTCTAACTATTTATTAAAAACTTGAAATCGCATAATTAATTCCAGGCTTACAAGACGGGTCTTTGCAGTTACTACCTACCTGTCTGTATTAAAACATAAATACATCTTTTAACCAGACATTTCTTTACCAAGATGCAGCATCATTCACTAGCTAAACACCCTGAAGATATAGGAATTATACCTTACAGCACATTAAACGATTTAATTCTGGGTTTAAGAGATGCAATAAGATCAATAGACAGATTTCTATGCATTGATAGTATATATAATCATCATTTACAAGTCCAAGCCGCTCAACTTCCTCAACATATATAAAAGATCTCCAATGCAGCTCTAACGCCAAAATCACATGTTCGAGCTGATAATGACAAAATATTTTACAGCTTGGTCTTACCAACAGGCTCATTGGCCGCAAGCTCCTCGTACATGCGGTCGATATGCTCCCGGTAGGCCTTGGCAGCCTGGGGTCGCTTAAGCTTGAGTCTAGTCATAACGTGAGCAAATATACTCTCTCTATATAAAATTTTGGGGCAAAAAACTTACGTAGGGGTAAATAGCCCGTTATCAATGGTGAAAGGGTCAATGTCAAGGTGGGCATTGCGCACTTTCTCAAAGCTGTTAAATTTGTGCTTGCTGCCAATGCCGTCGAGGACCTTGAGGAACTTGGCTTTCACCTTGGGGTTGTTGGCTGCGTTGCGGAGATCGGCGACCTGGTTGGGCGCAATGGTCTCCTGGAGGATCTTGCTGGCGAAGGGAGCGAAGTTCTCAACGTCAATGCCAAAGATGGCAACCAGCGAAGACTGAGTGCCATCGCCGTGGACATAGGCCGCGTTGATAAGGTTGGAGCTGCCCAGGTAGACGTTCTCGATGCGCTCGGGGGAGATGTACTCGCCCTGAGAAAGCTTGAGGACGTTCTTCTTACGATCAATGATCTTGAAGCGGCCCATCTTATCAATTTCGCAGATATCACCACTGTGGAACCAACCATCGGCATCAAGGGTCTTTTCGGTCTCCTCCGCGTTCTTGTAGTACTCGCGAAAAATGACGGGGCCGCGGAGGAGAAGCTCACCACGGGGATTGGGCTTGTCATCCACAGTGTAATCGAACTCGGGAACTGACTCGAGGCAGAGTTCCACACAGCACATGGGGCCGCCGATGTTGCCAGTGGTGAAATCGCCGCGGGCCTGGATGGAACCGACAGCGTATGTCTCAGTCATGCCAAAGCCTTGGGCGAAGTGGTTGGCGAAGGCAGCGCGCAGGAACTCCTGAACATCCGGGTCGAGCTGCGCGCTGCCGCTGACCATGCTGTGGACCTTGTCGAAACCGACGGCAGCCTTGACCTTGGGAGTCCAGATTCGGTCGTACAGGAAGTGCGAGTTGGAGGCCTTGCCGGGTGGCAATCGCATGTTGGACTTCTTGGTGTCGATAACACGTCTGGAGAGAGCGCCTCGGACACCTTCAGCTTCAATAGTGGCCGTGCGAATGGCCGAGTTGAAGCGATTGAAGAGTCGGGGAACGGAGATGAACCCAGTTGGCTTGAGGATCTTCATATCATCAACCAAGCCCAGAATATCACCTCGGAAGAAACCAAGGGAAGCACCCTCAGCGACGGCGATCTGATCAATAAGTCGACCGTAGATATGAGCAAGGGGCAGATATGACAGGTGGACGTCCTTGGCGCTCACGTTGCCATTAACTCTACCGCCCGCAATAGCGGAGACGGCGTTTCCATGAGTGATAAGAACGCCCTTAGGGTTACCAGTTGTACCTGAGGTGTAGTTGATGGTGCAGACATCCTCGCGGGTGGGAGCTCGAGGGGTACGTCCAGACTTGGCGCCAATCTCCTCAACCTGGGTCATGGAGTAGATCTGGATACCATGGTGAGAAGCAATCTCATTGAGAACGGAAGCCTTGGTGTGAGAAGCCAGCTCTCCTTGCTCAAGAGGATCGAGGGAAACAATGAGCTTCAGGCCGGGCAGGCGAGGCGACAGCTTAAGAAGAACAGGGATGTGGGGGAGGGAGCAGACAACGCAGGCAACCTCGGCATGGTTGATGATGTATTCTGTTGTATCGGGACCAAGAGTTTCGTAGAGAGAGACCGAGTATAGGGATTGAGAAGCAATACCAAAATCTATACAAGCATGTGTCAGCGACCACAACTTCAATTGCAACCACAAGCACAACCACATCTTCAAAAGTCTTGGTATGCAGGGTCACGGCACAAGAGGGGCAACCTTACCAGCGATCTGCCACTCAGCCCTGTTCTGCGACCACAAACCGACACCGTACTTTTCAGGAGAATAGTTGATAGCCTTGTGAATCTCAACAAGACCAGCACCGAAATTCTTCCTTCGGGCGTCGAACTCGGCGTAGCTAATCCAGTCGTACTTGTCCTCCCATTGCTGAGTCGCCTGGTTCCAATGACGAGTTCCGAGACATCTGTTGTTGGGCCACTTGCGCGCGCTCCTGTTGAGGATGTCGTGTGTCGAATTGATGCCAGGCTCTAGAGAATCAACGAGGGGGCCGTCGCCAACGGCCCAGTGTCGGTAGGCGGCGGTGCGGTTGGCCCTTTCTGTTCCGGCGACGGGGACACCGTAGGGCTTTCCAGGAGGAGGCACAGTGGTGAGTTTCTTGTATAGGATGTCGTAGTCTTTTTGTGTTTGGAGAGCCATGTTGAGAATGTCGGGTCGGAGGAGTTGTAGGAGGGGTTACAGTTTGGCGAGGCGAGGCGAGGCGAGACAAGAACACAAGACACCGAGCGAGCCGATTGCTGGCGGGAGTGAAGGATGCTTGGAGCTGCTTGTTACCCAGGCGAGAGAGAGCAGAGGGGCAATGCCAAAAAGACAAAAAAAAAAAAGACAATGGGCGGTAGAATGCAGGTATTCGGGAGGAACACGAGCACAAGTCAATCCCTTGCAGTGATAGGTATTAATGGTTGAATCACAGCGACAAAAGGGAGGAAAGAGGTGAAAAAAGAAAAAGCGAGATTGGATTGGCTTTTGAACAACTACTCCAAGAGATTTTGAACCTTCCAAGCCTGGTTCTTCCCGACGCCATCGGCTGTGTTAAGCGCAAAGTGGAAGATGGGGACCGAGGCGCGCCGCGACTCAGAGTAACTATTGCCCCATGTGCCTCGGCAGCCCCAGATTTCGTGGAGTACCACAGGCCTTAGCTAGCAGAATCTGGGATAGCGGCGCTCGGAGCCTGGGGAATACCATATTCCCCTGACTTCATCCCCGCGATACATATTCCTTCAGGCGCGGGACGTCACCATATTGAGTCAAGTGAACCGAGGCGATGAAAGAGGACTTGCTCCATAGATGCGGGGAGACAATATCCATTCTTCCGCCCAGTACTTAAGAATCAATACTTTCAGCTTGTCAGCACTTGTGTCCTTCTACATGTTATGGCTGAGACTCACATGCGCCATCCATTCGAAAAACATGCCCAAATATCAAGAGCCAAGAAATGTAGAGCAATACGACCCAATCCTGCCAATACGCACCTAATGCACGGTAGCACAACACATGCCTCTTGTCGTCAGCACCTTGTTGTGCCCCCGATAAACCAGTCATTCTGGCCATTCAAGGCTTGGGCTTCTAACGGACACTAGCAGTCCCCAAGACCTGGAGATCTCCCTCTTTTTGACTTTTCGTCCAAACAAAATATGTCTTGGCCCCCCTTCACCGGTACCGGTATGCTCGGGTCGTTTTTTTTCGGTTACATGTGAATTTCCATCAACCACGGCTGAATATTGTTTTAGTGTTGATTGCCTGCTGATCTATTCCTCGTGATCGTTCATCTGTGGTTTTTACTGAAGATAATTCAACCTTATTGGGGCTACTTTCATGAATTCCTATCCCTACATGCATCTCCATGCTTGGTGTTTTCCCCAGACTCTGGTCACTCCACCAGCAACAGACGATGACTTATGAATCTTTGTTACTTGATTGGGTGGATCTGAACAACTACTCATCACCCAGCACCTCAAAATAGCTTCCACCTCTGGCTTCCACCTCTCATTATGCTTAAAGTTAACCGAGTGTCAGTTACAGACAATTAAACAACCTCGAAACAAGAGATGCTTCACTGGTAAGAATTGTGTAAACTGACACACTGACAGATAAATCATGAAACGACGTCATTACGGCCAAATATGGATCCCTTACATAACATGAACGCTTTTCGTTGCCTGAGGCGAGTCGCGCAAACACGTGCACGTCCTGGCCTCAGCATCAAAGCTCAAGACTGGGTGGCATTAACCATGTCGATCGCCATCACAAATTCGTCAGAAACAATCCTGACCAAGTCATGGGTGTTGCATGCAGCGCTTGTCTTATCGAAAGGCACGTACGATAGGATTGGGCCCAGTAGCCTCTTATCTGGTTAATTCAAGTTGAACTGGCTGTACTCATAGCTGGAGGATATCACCACCAGCATCATCATCATCATCAGCAGCAGCACGATGATTAGGAACCCTTCAATCTAACAAGAGTTTTCTCCTCCTTGAGCCTCCTTTCAACGCCCAAGGACCAGTTCTTTTCGCATGCTCCAGCTGGTATGCATAAATAGAAGATCTACCGAGATCTACAAACAACTGTCTCAAACACCGAGTCTTGCGGGATTTCCCTTTTGGAAATTACAGTTGTTTTATCTACATGGAGTTGTTTGATAAGAGAAATAATCCCTATTTATGCGTTGCACCCTCAACCCCTTATCCCAACTCTGCCAGCGGATCGCATAGAAAAAAAGAAGAAGAAAAGAGGAGTCGCGTTTCATATCATTTAACACCCTGTCATTGTCTCAGGCCCTGAACCTGATGCATGACTTGAAGGACAGACTAGTATCGTCAATGCTGTGTCCCAAGAAGAGTTTCGAATCTTTTTTTAGGATTTCCAGCAAGAAAAGACTCTGTTTTCTTATTAGTGGCCCCTTGACGGGTCCACGGTCTCTCTCTCGGGCTTTATCCCTTGGATCATCCTCGCCCCCCACATGGGCCCAAGTGAATTGTCTCGTCAGCAGGCCTTTGATTTATATGTATTGATTCCCACGTTGTGCCCATCGGGCCTATTTTTCACGACCGATCATTTCTCGCTCTCTCTGTCTCTTTTTTCGTTTTTCTTATCTTATATTATCTATCGTTCGGGTTTGATACCTACTTCTTCCGTTCTTCGATTATCTGCCGCATGAGTTGAATCTCTGTTTGTACACTCACCCTCGTCAACTCTCTCGTCTCCTCTGTCTCAGTCTCTGTCTATATCGACAAATAAATAATATTGCCACTATGGGTCGGGTCGCTTTTCTTTCGCTGCGAGCTCTGCAGCTGGCTCTATCTATGACTAGCATCGGTCTAAGCGCGTATGGTACGTTAATAGTGTATCTAAGAATCCAGCGCAAAGCTAACATTTTCAGTCGTCAACGATTATGACAAGCGAAGTCGAGGCTCAGCACCGTCGCCATTTACTTACCTCATGGTCTCGTCCATTTTCTCGATGCTGTCAGTCGCCTACATTACTCTTACTCCCCTGTTCGTACCGCGCATCTACCACCAATACGCCGCCATCATCGTCGAGTCCGTCAATGCCGCTCTGTACTTTGCAGGCTTCATCGCGATAGCCGTGTTTATTGGAGGGCTTAAAATGTGCATGGGAACTGTTTGCTCTTGCGCTCGTGCCGATGCTGTTGTTGCTGCAGGTCAGTTCACGGTGTGGATTACAACGACGGCTTTCACTGCCAAAGATCTGTTCAAGAAGGCATTCCAAGAACCTAAGAAGGGTGTCGAAGGTCGAGAAATGGGACAGGCATGAAGGGCTGAAGCGCGATGAACACTACAACAATACATCGAAAAGGATAGAGGGGGTTATTAATGACAGGCGTTTGGGCATTTTAAGAGAAAGACAGACATTGGCAGTGCCATCTTCAAATGGCCTGGCATGCTGTCAAAGGAGTATATCGGCATGGGAGATATCATACCCAACCTGTTTTATTAGATGGGAGCATATAATTAGAAACCCGGCGTTTTCTGAGTTATACTTTGATGGCCTGCTGGAGAATAGCTTGGCTGATAGCTTGACATGAAACTCAACAAGAAGCTGGCACCTCTTCGAGTTGGACTGGCTTCTGATTCATTCAACACCTCGATATTTGGCTCGTTTCGTTGTAGGGAGTGAGAAATCACGACATGTGTGCGTCAGTAAAGTAAAGCCGAACGCCCCGAGACTCGAAGCTTGTGCTTGTGTTGTTATCGAAAGAGAAGTCGTACGAGCTATGTCACAGGTTCCAGAATATATATCGCATAGGCTGAGGTAACCGGCGTTTACTTATAGTCGACCGCGGGAGAACGGGCCGGTCGGTACCTTAGAATAAAGATATCCTCGGCGTATTTTCGTTTGTGTTACGGCTGAAGAAGAATAGGAACGCATCGCGTAGAGAAGTAAGTAATTGCACCATTACGCGTTGGCCTTGGCTCATTCATGGTGGGGGGAAGAGCTGAAGACGAACTCGTCTGATCTAGCCATCTCTTGTGTCTTGTATCTCGGGCCAAGAGATGCATTATCAGCAATCGTATTAAGCTGATTGGACTGTATACTCGAATCTCTAAAGATTTCTGACCGACGAGTGTCAGCAGCTTATCTCGTGGAAACCAATAGTGTCATACGTTATGATATCGTTCCTGGTCTGCCCCGCATATCACAACCATGAATACACACACCTTTGGCAGTCCCGTGAGCGGAGAACATATCGCCATAATACTTTCAACAGCCCCCGTAAGCGGAGAAACAAATATATAGAAATATGAAATACGTAATTAGCAAAACTCCCGTCCGAGAAGCAAATCACGGTATAGAACAAACGGTTCTCGGCGGTTCTCGGCTGTCGTCGACATGTCTTGTCCAGCTGTCAAACGACGATCAAGCCATTTGCCCAGCAACTAGAAGTCAAGACAGGAAGACAGCGTGGGGAGCTTGCTTGAATCGATGGCGTGCTACGCGGGGTCTCTGTGAGCCATGCCCAAAGAGGTTTGGAGACACAGAATAAGGGACTCAATGTTGGTGTGATGTGTGTAAGAGCACGAAATTAAGGCTGTGAGGGGAGGATTGACAAAGTATAAAGAGCAATGGGTTGATCTGCATTTCCAACGGTTCTGTTTACTCTTCATTCTCTCGGTTCGTAGTCTAGACGAGATCTTTCCTTGATATTCAATTCGATTCATCATGGCTGAGGAACTTTCCAAGAACTTTGAGACGCTGCAGCTCCACGCGGGGTACGTTTAATTCATGTCTTTTCTTTACTTGACTTTATCCTCGGCTCCGATGACGGACCTTGCCTTTTCAGCTGCTACTGCTATAGGTAGCCAACAGCTGCAGTTGGTTGCAATCAAAGAATTAAACTGACTGATGAATCTCTTAGAGCTCAGGTTGACCCCACAACTAAGTCTCGAGCTGTCCCAATTTATGCCACTACTGTATGTGCTCACGCGACATTGATACAGCTTCATAGCCGCGAAATTACCTACTGATACTTCATATAGAGCTATGTCTTTGATGACTCTGCTCATGGAGCGAGGCTTTTCGGCCTCAAGGAATTCGGCAACATCTACAGCCGTATCATGAACGTAAGTTCATTCTCACCACAACCCAGCTCACAACTAACACCCTCAGCCCACTGTCGATGTCTTCGAGAAGAGAATAGCCGCTCTCGAGGGCGGTGTCGCAGCCCTCGCCGCCTCATCAGGCCAAGCTGCTCAGTTCCTCGCTATCAGCACCCTCGCCCACGCTGGCGACAACATCGTCTCTACTTCTAACCTCTACGGCGGCACTTACAACCAGTTCAAGGTCTTCTTCCCCCGTCTGGGCATCAACACCAAGTTTGTCGACGGTGACAAGCCTGAGGATATCGCGGCTGCTATTGATGAGAAGACCAAGGCTGTTTATGTTGAGAGTATTGGAAACCCCAAGTACAACATTCCTGATCTGGAGGCTATTTCTAAGGCTGCTCATGAGAAGGGCGTTCCTGTTATTGTAAGTCATCATATTACAGCTTGAGGATCCTGGAGCTAATGAGATATTAGGTCGACAACACCTTCGGTGCTGGCGGTTACTTCATCCGCCCCATCGATCACGGCGCTGATATCGTCGTCCACTCAGCCACCAAGTGGATTGGCGGCCACGGTACCACCATCGGCGGTGTCGTCGTCGACTCTGGCAAGTTCGACTGGGGCAAGCACGCCGATCGATTCCCTCAATTCCACGAGCCCTCCGAGGGATATCACGGCCTCAAGTTCTACGAGACCTTTGGAAACATCACCTTCATCATCCGAGCCCGAGTCGAAATCCTCCGTGATCTCGGTTCCACTCTTAACCCCTTCGCAGCTCAGCAGCTCCTCCTCGGTCTCGAGACTCTCAGTCTCCGCGCCGAACGACACGCCCAGAACGCCCTTGCTTTGGCTCAATACCTTGAGAAGAGCCCTTATGTCAGTTGGGTTTCGTACCCTGGTCTCGAGAGCCATCCTTACCACGAGACGGCTAAGAAGTATCTTAAGAGAGGCTTTGGTGGTGTTCTGAGCTTTGGTGTCAAGGGCGGTGGTGCTGGAAGTGAGGTTGTTGATGGCTTCAAGCTTGTTTCCAACTTGGCCAACGTTGGTGATGCCAAGACATTGGCTATTCACCCCTGGAGCACCACTCACGAGCAGCTGTCTGATGAGGAGAAGCGCAGCTCTGGTGTTACTGAGGTAAGTTACTATCTCGAAGCTAACTAAACCCCAAGACACTTAACTAACAAGGAACAGGACTTGATCCGAATCTCCGTTGGTATCGAACACATTGACGACATCATCGCCGACTTTGAGCAGTCCTTCGAGGCCGCCACGGATGCTAGCACCAAGGGTGAGAAGAAAGAGATCCCAGTAGGTGGCAAGGAGGCTGAGGCTCCTCTTGCTCCTTAGAGATGGAACTGGATGTATGAAATGGAGTGATTGAGAATGGCTTTATGAAATACCCACTTAGGAATCAAGGAATGAGAAAGCGATATTTTCCCCATAACATTGTGTAAATGGTTATGGGCAGGAAGAATGAAGGGACTGAGTGCTGTAATATTTGAGATTAAGTATGACGCTTGTTGACACATGTTCTCAGTGGGTTATGTTATTTGCCTATCCATCTCGTCATGCTGGCTAAGGGGCTCTTGAGATATCCCAGCTTCGGCTCAGAGGCGCTTTCTTTGATGTGATGATTTCGCCACTTCAGCCCAACCCTGTGCCCCAGTTTCACCAGCTACAACACGAGCTAGACTGAGAGTGATGTTATCATAAGCACAACCCTCTCCTACATCTTCAGACCTTACATCTTTCAGAGAAGGTTCAACGGCTCCCTCTCCTTTAAATTCTTTTTCAGATGCCGCTATGTCGATGATGACAGTTGGCGTATCCCTCAATCTCGTAGCAAGAACAAGGTCAATACCAAGAACCTCCTTGACCTTCGCACTCAGCTCAAATAGTTTATCCCGCTGGAGTTCAAGACCGCCCTCCATGTTTCTAACCAATCCAACATGGGCACACAGTATCGCTTTATCAAGCTGATCTCTGTCCTTGATAACCCACTTGGGCATGGGTCTAAACGTGTGGAAGTGTTTCTTCGGAATAGGAGCATCTGGTCCTTTCTTTTCCACAGCTCTTTTCTTCACTCTGGTTATTCGAACGGCGGTCTCGCTTATATAGTGGACTTTTAAGATTGTGTTCTTTATCTCTTTGATGACCGCTGCGGTGTGGAGTTCGTCTTCTTGCTGGACAAGAACGAGGGACTTGTCGAGTTCATCCAACTCAGTAGCGGTTTCAACGAGAGATGGACAGTCATCGCCGATCTCTAAACGGGCATTTCGAAGGTCTTGGATGAGCTTGCGGGAATTTTCGATCAAGCCAGCATTGTTCTTGGCATTGCGGATGAAATAGCCTGCGTGCCATGACTAGGGAGCTAGTCAGTTATCTCAGAGCATAGTGTATTAATGAGCGCGACTTACTTTGCTGCAATATGGCTCCATGTTGCAGTAATAGCTATAACGCGAGGGATAGAAAGGCTGAAAACGAGTGAGTAGTTGAGCTTGTGTGTTAGATAATGATGATGCTACTGCTGTGACTCACTTTAACGATGATGAGATCTACAGTCCCGTGACCACCACTTTACTACTCAGTACAGTACGTTTCTATCATTCCATTTTTATCCTCAGACACTGAAACTCATTGGACGGCTATTGAATGAGTGATTCCTTTGGACAAGGACATGGTAGCCAAGCTACCCTGCGTCTGCCAAGGATGAGGAGACCAACTCATGTAAGGATGACGCAGAGACCGATGACTATAAATCACATATTGCAGCATTGTCAGCACCATTAATAGGCAAATATGTAAGCAATTTTGGAAGTAGCATCTGATATATTCGAGATCATGAAGTATCTAGATCGCACACACTGTCGACAGCCAAGACAGGGCAAAAGAACATCATGAAGTTGACTATAGTTTCTAACAAAAGCCCTGGATGAGAACGCGCAATAATGAAAATCAAGTACCATCAAGGCAATAAAACCATAAGAATACACTGAGCCTAAATTTTGGCAGATTGTGTCTGGGAATGGGCTTGCCTGGGTTGACACTTGTACTCGCCTGTCTAGAGTGTAACTGTATCGCAGTAAAGGCAGAACATTAAACAAAATACAAAGGATAGTTAGACCTTAAATCATGTTTCAAGTTAACAAAGAACGAAAAATAGCCAATTGGTCGTCATGAGTCTCAGCAGCTTGGAGTTGCATTCGTCATCCTTTCTAGCAAAAGCTAGGCAAGCAAACACGATACATCCATCAAGCTACATCATCATAGACCCAAAGACGAAAAGAACAGATACTATATGTAAAAGTTCCAGTTTAATCCTGGAAGCTTTTATAGCAGTCTCACCCCCCGGTCTCATTATGTGAGCTGCTGCTTCTTCTGCTTGCCCCCAACCGCAAACTCGGAGAGAATATATATGGGCCGCTAGCACTATGGGATATTCTTTATTCGATACAGAAGATGAGGTATTTACGGCACCTCAGTGATGCTCTTCAATACGACATCGAAGTGGCATCGCGATGGGGGAAAAAAAGTGGCTTGGAACCGAAAAGAAAAGGGAGTTGAGCTGGAGGATGGACCTTGATATATGCAGAGGTCGAACTTTAACAGGACCATTTATCTCTTTCAACTTCGTGACTCAGTCAAATGCGTTTTAGGGTTTATTGTGACGCACAGTTCGTGTGTGTCATGCTCTGAACCTTTTGGCAATTCGACCAGAGCTTGTCTTGAGCACTCTAAGGGTTTGCATGCCCTTTGCTAGAAGTTTGTATCTTTACCTCTGTTTTCACTCTCTTAGGGTGGTATTAGCCCTAAGATACCTTATTCTAACGAGTTCTCCGACCTGAATACTTATCTGCCTGCTACTTGTTCTTGATAGGAGTGATGCTTTATCTGGCAAGGGACACTGTATCTAGGTACTTGAGCATCGTATACTGTTTCCCTATGCCTTATCCAACGACTTCTACTGAGCTATATGTTCAAACATTGTTGTGATGTCTTGTTCTCGTGGAGTTACATGATCCAACAACGTATTGATGATCTACAGGGTAACTCATCACAGCCCAATTATTGTGACCCAATCTTGTATGTTTGCACAAGTTGACGATGATTGCTTTGAAATACTAAAAATCATGGCCTTCAATATTGGTTTACTTGTTGTATTAGACAATGTAGCAGAAGCATGCCCTCTCTGGGTGCCTGGGAGCAAGTCGCTTCAATTAACGTAGAGCCCTACTCATTGTGCATCACTTTCAACGTGCCTCAATGGAATATATATTGAACTCATATTAATTTCTTCAGCTCAAAGAGATCATGTCTTTAGATAAACAGCCGCGTCATAAACCATACAGGTCTATGGAGAAACTCTAAGCTCTCGGTTACTGTGTTCAATCCAATAACTCTCGGCTACATTGTGCTGGCCAACTGCCACGAGGGCGAATACAAATGACGGGAGCCATCATCATGAACTTTTCATTTTCAAACTTGAGGCGTTGGTTAAGCTCATTCCTAGGCACGTCTATTCAAACAAGAACAAATATCTCACTCCGTTCTATGAACCTATAATGATATCGTAAATGCAGTGCATAAACCGACCCAACCTAATAGTTCTGACTCACCACAGACAACTTTCCGTCCCTCATTAATTTAAACTATTATTTTAGATTATTTAGACTACATTATAGCATCAATAGCCAGGTAGCTAGTCTCACATCTTCCCAAGTCGACCCAAACTCCCGTCTC
Source organism: Fusarium austroafricanum (assembly GCA_012932025.1). Lineage (NCBI taxonomy): Eukaryota > Fungi > Ascomycota > Sordariomycetes > Hypocreales > Nectriaceae > Fusarium > Fusarium austroafricanum. The sequence continues at coordinate 74,917 of JAADJG010000314.1, read as the reverse complement.
TTAAACTCCAGGGTAACCATCACCACAATCACCACTTTCACCAACTGATCGTCACAGTAATTTAACACCTGTCCCTGCAAAATGTCCTCGTGAAGCACGTCAATGCGATCCAGATCGTCAATCCCCCGAGCCGACTATCAACAAATAAATTCGCCAAGACAACTCGCCTCAATCGCTACAGGGCTTCACTGACGATCCGAAGCCACCACCGTCGGTAGTCAAAACAAAGTAAACTCGATCGACAGCGCCATTTTCTCGGCAACAATAAAATTTCAACGTGACTGACTAGTAATTCACCGAGACATCGTTTTTAATAGATAAGATTGCTTCTTTCTTGTAATTATTACATTCATTACCTTATCGTCACATTCACAGAAACAAGGTTCGGTTATCACAAACCCCCATGGGGCTCTAGTGCGATATTTCCCCTGACTAGGTTGGATTCATCACCGACGGCCTTTTTAGATACAAAGTTTTTGATAGACTTGTTAATTTGGGCGTGTGTTCGTTCATGCTATTATTATTTGAGACAAGGTACATAAACTGACTCAGACTTTTACTGGCTGTCACGTCTTTACCCCTTCAACTTCGAAATTGCACATTCAGATAATGCACACAGATAAACAACACAGGGGTGGATATCATCATATCTGCCGCTACGTAATAACAAGGAAGGTCTCAACTTAGCAAAAGACACATATTGCACTTGTCTCGACGCCCCAAAATTAGCATCAGAAATAATCCCTTGTTGGTCTTGTGCTAAACCCTTTGAGCTCGACCTAATTGGGATGCGGATCCCTTCATCCACAGTTTGGATCCAGTGCAATATCCGACTGTATACCAATCAGCAGCCTGTCAATTACAGTAAACACTCCGTCCAACCTGGACTGAACTGAAACCATAGTCATATGCCGCCTTTCAAACATCCCACGCCCAAAGCACGTTGTAATTTTACTTCATGCCCACTGACTTGTTGTTCAAATCGTGGGCGGGTATCTGTACAGCAAAACAAATATCTTCTTCCTGTTGAGTCCGAAATTAACGGAGCCACTTTCGAGGTCTGGCCCCTTCATCGCGCATGCATGTCATCCATACCAAGACGATCCAGAAAACGTCGACTGAACACACTTGCATGAGTAGAAAAAAGCAAATGTGCGATAGGAACCGACTCGGGCCTAGACGGAATAATAGACAGCACAAGGAAATAATATCCATTCACTTTACCTCAATCGAAGAAGAAACGAAAAGGGGGATACCACGATACCTAGCATGACAGTGGATTGATAGAGCCTGGAATTTGATCGCAGCGCCATTTTGCAACGGTCTGGACATTGAAGAATGCTGCTGCCCAGACTCGACGTGCATGTGCGTGCATCTATGTTAGCGATCTGGATAGGTCCTCGAGTTCTTCTAGGGGTCTAGAGGAGAATCCATAGCATAGCCCGGTGCATGCGCCTAGGGTCCAACTCTTGGTATAAAACACGAGAATACAACGACTATCGTATGGTTTGGTGGCGGTAACAGAAATCGAACATCAAGAACACATGTCTTGGCTCTTGGCTGTGAGTCTTGGCCATCTGAAAAAGGGCGTGCGTGCGAAGAAACATAAACATCAGCCAAGAGCCAAGATTCGTCCTGCAGCATCACAAGTATTGGCATCGGTAGTCGCCGCCTTGGTATCTTGGATGATCCACGCCATCGACTTGTAAACATGATAGGGCTGGACAAAGAATGCACGTCCTCTGACATATATCGGAACCCGAGTTGAAGCATTGGGGCTATGTTCGTGACGAATCTAAGATTCACAAACCGCGTCGTCAACCCTCGAGGCTTGTAGAATTTTATGGATACACATGTGGTAAGGAGCTGCAAATGCGTCTCTTGGCGACTAAAAAATGACGAAGTCTCTTCGAAGCCAGCAGTTGTGCTACGAAACACATGTGAGGTCCTGCGACGGCTGCTCCCCCGCTACGAGGCAAACAGATGAGGTAGAAAATAGCCAACTCGGAAGAGCCATAGCTATGAGTGTAAGACAAAGCTTGGCTAAGCAAACGTTGAAAGCCAGCCATTGACATATTGGGCGTGCTCCAGCTTTGGAAATGTCTTCAAGGTAGCATCCTCCATGGGCATTTCGCGACCGTACTCTGGTCATACAGGAGGCTGCATCCTTAAAGCGCAATGCGACCTAAAGAGGCAGTCAAGGTGAATATGTTCGCCGCAATGCACAACTATGCGCACATCCATCTTGGCTGTGTCACGGCTTTGTAGTGTAAAGGGAACGCCCTCGTTTCAATCAGCCACTGCACCTATTTGTTCAACGAACGAGGCCGGATGTTTCATCAACCGGTCATTTCTCGCTTGGAAACGCTTGGCATGCTCGGGGCGAAGGAAGTCAAGATTGGCTCAGAGACCTCCAATGCAGCTGCATGAAAGTAGCCAATAGACAAAATACCTCTCCCGCATATCGTGTCATCTCAGAGCATGGCTGACGATAATGCAGACATACACATGATTTGATTTGGGCCAAATTGATATCCGTTCAAGCCGAACTTTGAAGTTGTCTTGCGGCTAAGATCCGGGGTGTATCATCCTTGGATGTAAGCATTTGAGATGGTCAGCAAAACAGGTCTACAGGTGTCAATATGTCCGTCTTCGGCTCCGTGGTGTTTCTGTAGGTCGGAAGTCGCGCTTAATCCCTAGTTTAGGAGCATGTACCCGGTTCCAACTTTGCTGACTTGGAGCGGAATTAACACGGAGAGGGTGCAGACATCCGTAGCTGCAGTACAGTCTGTACAGAGTACCTGTGCGATATCAATTCTCACGTATGAATCGCTTCAATTGTATGAGTGAATTAGTTGTCGGGATGGGATGCAGGGTCCTCCGGCAGCCTCAGGTCCGGTCATCCATCATTGAGTCGCATGCTCCAGTTTTCGTTCTTTGACTAGCGCGATGTCATTTTACCAGCAACAAAGGATTCTTCTCCATCAAATCCCACACCAAGGTTTGGAGACGCGTGGAGCCTGGAGAAATCCCTTTAAGATGGAGACATTCTTCAATTGCGACGTGAAGAAACAAAAAAGATATCAGCGGAAACTGACCGCTAAGGTGTTATCCATCGTCGATCACTGATCCTGGTCATTCTCGTATGGTAAATGGCCAGGTCCCCAAACCAACACGGTGTAAAAGTGTGGCCCCCCACTATGGATTCAGGTCGCGGCAGAGCCTCGATACCACCACGCGACTTGTCATGAACTGTAAAAGCTGGTCGCACCGACAGTGTCACTAGCTTGTCTTGGGAGCAAGAATATAGTTGTTATCAACCGGGACCAGTAAGATCCAGGCCTGGCTCATGATAAACGCCTATCCCAATTGTGCAAAAGGCGGACACACGGTTGTCGAATATCCGACGGGTTCGTTTCAGGGCAAATGTTACTGCAGGGTAACATGTCGAAACGGCTCAACGGTTGAAGTTCTCCAGTCCAATTTCTCTCAGTCCCTGCCCCAGACCAGCTATAGCATTGACATCATATCCGATTCGCGATTGAACACTTGAATTTGCAATTCCGGGAGTGACGGCACGGACAGATAGGATGCCAGATGTATACGGGGGGGGGGGGGGCTACCATAGGAGCTGGAGCAATGAGATGGTCGCAAGAGCCTCATTTTCTAGCGCCAGCCAACGGCGACGCAGTATGGCACTGACAAGTGATAGCAGGTGGGTTGTCATCCAAATCAATCTACCAACAGACACGTAAGGAAAACACAAAGAAAGAAAAAAGCCGCGTCTGGGGCCTCTAGCTTGGGGCGCTTAGTGCTTCTTTGATCTCTCTGCCTGTCTTTGGGAAACTAATGTCCGACAATTGACAGGGCCTGGGCTTTCTGAGCACTCGACTCGGCTGGTACTTGGTACCTTGAGGATGTGGTACGGCCAGCCGCGGCAAGTTGACGAGCTAAGTTAGTGGTAGGAAAAAGAAGTGGATATCAGAAACGAGCGTCCATCGTGGTGGAGCAGGAGTGTGAGAGTGCCGTGCCAGTTTTTCCAGGCCAGAGGAAGAGTTATCGGTCCTAAGCCCTAGCCACGTCGCCGCCTCCGGTGAGGCTTTGATAACAGTCGGTATTATCGAATGCTAGATTATGTTATGCGTCGTGTCCAAAGACCATGACGCCGCGGCTTCCGGGAAGTCAAAGCCTTGCCAATAGGCCCTGATTGTACAGTGTGGTCAACAATCAAAGCTGGACAACTCAACGTAGGATTTTATTCAAGGCCGGCCAATAGTAGATGCGATTCGTGACTGCCGAAGGTCGCGTGCAACCCAAATCGCCTGGATCGGTACAAGCGGGTCTGTTATGCGGGCAGTTGTCAATCCCTGCATTTCAATTTGCGGTGCTCATTTGGGGTCGTTGGGGTCAGTTGGAGAACAGGCTGAAGTTTCTAGTTTTGACGTCTCGAGATCAAGCCGGCTGTATGTCTCACACATGGAGGCAAATTTGTATCTTTACCGCGAGACCGGATATTTGACGGCGACAACATTGCGAGAGTTCGAGAGTTCTCCGGTCTGGAGATAGAGGTCAGGGTCTTCAGTGACGTATGCGCATCGCGCCAACTTCACGTATCATTTTTCGTTTTCGGATAACCCATGACTTTCATAGACCGCCTCAGCCTCAGACGAGCAACGTCAGCAGAGGCGGAACAGTATGATGCGACTCTCGCCTGTCCCATCAATGCTTTCAGAGCCTCTTATGTGGTACGAAAGCGACAAGGACACGAGGCGCAAGCAGGCGCAAGACCACAGCCGAAGTCCATGCTTTGACAACCCCCTACCAGATGAACTGTCCTACCCCAGACTGTGGCGGACGCAGCATGAATAAGAAAGTCGGAGTGGAGGTTGGTAAACACAAAGGCGTCCAGGGACTACAGCCAAAGTAACACTGAACTCCATACGTGAGGTCCCTTGATCGAGTAAGGGCTTGGCTGTTCCAGGAAGCTCCTCTCTGCAATCGCGCACTGTCATTATCGCTGCCGCCAAGGAAACTGGGGTGAAGCGGTGTTCTTGATAGTGCGGTCTGGCCTAGCCTGTTGCTTGTATGTAATTGAAGATGGAGGTGTGAAAAGTGAGGCGGATGGAAGAAAAGCAGCCGGCATCATCTTCTCCCGCGGGATGAGGGAGCAGTTGTGTTGGGGTAGATCTCATTTCCTGGAAGGTAGCCAATGACTGGCGTTGAGACCTTCCAGATTTGACATTAAGCTCATCAATATCCCGCATGCTACGCAGCGAGCGTGCCGCTATTACTCTATCACGACGTACAGTCTTCCCTAGTCCTTGTTACCATCTAACAAGCCCATGTTGGTCGAGGTATTGTCCGTAAATAGTTAATCAATAATCAGAGTCCACGTTCACTATTATGCAACAATATCGAACTGGGTGAGCGATATTACCGGTGGCAGAGAGTCTAGGTCGAGTCTATTTTCTTGGACGGTTTCATGGTCTTCAATTCCCTCATCTGATGAACTGGCCAATGACCATGACCAATTGATTCTGTCTGTTTCCTAGACAATTTTCAGGGTGCCCACCAACCTCCTAGTTCGAGCGCCTCCCGGGCGACCCCGGATCCGCCCAGAGCCGGGCAAAGATGGGGAAGATGCACGAATATGCAGTCAAGAAATGCCTCGTTACTTGGCGTCAACCGTGAAAGGGGATTGGATAGAGTTCGATTGAATGCGACATGGTGAGACGACTGACTTGATCATTTTTCGACATCGCTTTGCGCGGACATATCACCTATGCGCCCCGGGTTTTTCTGGAAGAAAATAGACGCACACGACAGGAGCGTGTAAGTCGGGAACTCCACGGATAGAGCTGCATAACGCAAATCTCCCAGTAATCAGTACAGTTAATTTGGACCGGCCCCGTCGGCAGTTTAGTGGATTCAAAATATTGCAAACTGTTTATTACCCATTCGTAATACCAATTGCCTCCTGTTCATATAATATTAAAGTCTGATTAAGACGTAGGACAGTCATTGTATCAAATAAACAACAAAAGGGGTCGTTGGTGGCGGATATCATGTAAGGATGTGTGTGACCCGTCATGAAAACAATGGGGTACCGTCCTACACATTGGGTAACACAGCGTAACAACAAGCTATCCGTACCTGGCTTTGAAGTTACGTAGGGGGGGCTTCAGCATACGGTTTTGTGTCTGAGACCAACCTCCCGGTAACGTAATGGGAGCGATAGGCGCGGCAGGCAGACGGAACCATAGACCCTGGATGAGGCGACTTGCAACAGCAAAGGCATGGAATGGAAGCATCAAGAGTCAGGAATCCCAGCGGAGCGCGGCAACTGGTGCGGTGAACGACTCGCTGTAGATCAGGTTCAGACCCGCTATCAGCGACTCAGGTCCCTTCAGCTTCACAAGTTCGTGACCAGAAAAGGACTTACCGGGCCCGTCTTCGGTACTCGACGACCCATTTAGGATTGACCGAGAAGAAAACATCTTGTACACCGCAAATTGCCCGTGGGGTCTCCATCTATCGCCAATTGACACACCGAGGCATCGGCGTCAATGTCCACTTAACGGAGGTCGCGGTAAAAAAGCGCCGACCAAATCCTGTTGTCTTTGTCGATAACTGCTGAAAGCCAAAAGCCCGCGGAAGAAGGCGACCACGTCCCCCAGTTTAAACATGGAGGCACCCCCACATGAAATCCGATGGAAGTGGACAAGGTGAGAGAAATAAACTGCGCGAAAGGGCGAGGCCGACTGGATGGAGACTGGGTAAGCCGGGTTAGGTAGGCAAATCGGAGAAAGAGACGCCGTCATTGGCCGTGGACTGTCTCACCTTCTTTTGGGGCGTTTTGCCCCGTTCAGAGCACAGAGAATCATGGTGGCCATTCCAATGACGTAGAGAGTCAGGGCGCGCTATTGGCGACAGGATCCTGGGGCATTGAGCACGAGCTGGGCATGGGGTGCCCTGAAGCTGACGGGGTTCGTTTGTGCGTGCAAGGCAAGCTCAAGAAAAGACAAGGAGAACACGGGCCTGGAATCGACTTGGCTACTTGGCGAGAGGCGACAAGACTTTTTCGTGATCACTGACAGCGGTGGCCAAGTAACGAACTCAGCAGGGTACTGGATGGGTGGGCGAGGGTCAGCATGGAAAGGCCAGCTTCTAGAAAATTTCCAACATAAGTGGCTTTGGCCAATGCAGCTCCCGGCTCCATAGGTTATGCACGTCTGCATGAGCAGCTTCAACAGCTGTGGTATTCCTAAATAATACCTTACATGACCGAGACTGACAGAAACAACTGAGCTCAACCCCGCACTATCCGAGCTCGCTAACCTCGTAGTATTTGTGTCAACCATGTCTGATGGGTGTTCTTTTTGTACGCTAAAGTTGGGCAAGGCTCGGTCCCGTCGTCGTTGCAACAGGGCTTGGGAACTAGGCTGCCGTTTTGGATGGAGATCCATAACTAATGTGAAGAAGGTTCAGCGTTCAACCAACTCTCTCACTAATGGCCCTCGTCCGCGTTCACCCGCAGGTTAGATCGAAGACGCTAATAGCGGCGCCTCATCTCATGCGTAGAAGATGAAGGTGAATCTCCTCGGTGTCCTTCTTAGATGGACACGAAGACCAGTGACAGGCCTAGGGCAGCCAAGCCGATCCAGCCCAGGCGAGGCCCTGCAGAAGCTCACCCTGACCCATGTTGTGTCGTGAACCGGACCGTATCTCGCACCGTTCATTTACTGTCCAGCTGCCAAGGCTGGCATAAGTTCACCAGCTGCCGATAAGGCGATTGGACATGGCAACCACTCAGAGGTGACAATTTGCGCCTGGGTGGACGAGCGAGCGATGGATGCTGGCTGAACCTGGACATGTTCCGTCATAACAGGCCATCGCATGACAAGGTCATGACTACTTAGTCAAAGGTGAGGCAGAGCGTAGCTAAGGTTGTCGCAGTACGTGTGATTGCTGGTCATGAAATGACGACTATCATAACCACTTATCGAAACACGGCGATCCCGTTTCGGCCCTGCCTGAGACCCCTACGTTCAATTAACCTCACGCTTTCCTTGTGTCCAGGTCAAACAAGATTTGGAACAACTGATAGACCGGTCGAATAAGAAATTTGCAAAGGGAGGAATAGATCGAAAAGAGCTGATGATGAAGTGTAACCGACCAGCGTAGTCGTCATCGAGCGGGATCTGTGTGAAGCTATCCCATCTGAGATTGTCAGACCAGTTCCCAGTCAGGCCAGTCCCGAGGTAGATCGCGTGGGGCGGGTCTCAAATATGCTGCAATTAGGGTAGCGGATCGTTAATATGTATGCACTTTAGTATGTGTTTAATGTGTAAACTGGACGGCTTTTAATGTCACCTCCTCAACGCGCCCTGTTATTTACTACTACCAGCTTCAAAGTGGAAATTGGGAAATTGAACAACATGCTTTGCGCGCAAATCGCAACGTCGCCATAAGGGAGCGCAATCTACGCATAAGGTTGGATAAAATATGAACATCTATGCAATGCTATTATACAGTCCCGGTGCTTCAATGGCTGCGCAACAATTGTGAAATCATCATGTGAAATCATCACTGAGTCATTGCGGTTGAACAACATGGCACATCAACAACTTGACACCCCAGCTCCAGGGGCCGCAAAGGTAACCTAACCTTCTGCATTGACAATAAGGGTCTCAATGGCAGCTCAAGGCAAGGCTGGTTGATGGTTTGACATAAATGGCAATCCGTTCACTGTCTCCATTGCTCACGGAGCGGAGCCTATCATGAACTCGCCGTTCTCCAGTGCCTCGAGTTGCGATTTCGCTGACCGCCGGGGATGGGCAAGTCAGTGTCGTCATCCTTTGGAAGAGCAGCGATACGCAGCGGGAAAAACAAAAAAGAGCACATGGACATGGGGGAGGGGGTCCTCCATGGGGGAAAATCCCTCAGCGGAACGGGGGAGTTCAACGCCAGGTACAAGCACGGCCAGCAATGACATACAGCAGAGGTACCGGGGTCCCAGCATGGAGAGCGCGCTACAGGAGACTGGAGGCTTTGTATTTAGTAGGTTCAGATGCTGGCAGGCAGACACTCATGTTTGTACATCGATCGCTTCCTGCTATCTTGAGGCAAAATTTGGCTGTGAGGCAGATTGATGTGCATCTCACATGCACAACGGGGTGGAAACCAACAGGATCCGGGAAATGCACAGTGCCTCACAGTCTCTACGTGAAAAGATGTAAATGGCCGTGGAGATGCTTTGGTTGTTGTTTGGAGACCGGAGTAGTTTGCATTTCATTACATTGGACTCAGATGAAGACTCGATCTAAAATTGCCCTGGCGATACAGGGAAAGGTTTCAGCGTAAACAAGAGACAAAACAAAACTCAATTGAGAGCACGTATCTGATAAGCGATAGCCATTGGATGTGATTCATTGATTGAAGTGCCCGTGGCTGACGGCTGATTGATGGATTACAATGATCACGACTGTGACAATGGCGAGCTCAATATGATGACACTAACAATCAGACATTCACCATTCACAATCCATGTCACAATAAACGATTTGCCTCGATCTTGATACGATACGATGCGCAAGAAACCAAACCAATACAAAACGTCTGGGTAAGTTATGTAACCAAAACAATAACCTATTTTACATGGGTTAGGGGAATGTCCGTGGAATTGTATGTACCATTGTACTGTATGTATCCATTGCTTGCTTTAGCTTTACGAAAAAAAGCCAACCACAGCGCGAGTAATTTTACTTTCGTATCCAAACTTGCTTATCGCCTTGTTGTATCTGCCTATTACAGTCTGGTCAGTCAGTCTTTTTTCCACTGCGCGCTGCACTACACTTGCTATGCTCGACCCTTTTGCGCTTGCACCTCCACTGTTGAGATTACCGTCTTGTTTCCATTCCCCACGCTTGACGGCGCCACACACTGTGCTCTGCATGGGAAGCTGGGCCGAGGACCAGTTTGACTGCCTTGACTAGGCAAGGGCCATGGGCTGTGGGACGTGCAATTGCAGATGTAGCGACCGACGTTTCATAGAGTTACACCCTAGCCCAGCTAGCACACTATACCAATTGACACGCCCCAGTAAAAAAGTTGCAGGCATAGCTCTAGAGAAAAACATTTTGATGAGAAGTGAGAGAGCAGAAAAATTGTTCCAGCCGACGCTACCGGCTACGGCAAGGGTAGCTCCTACACTGGCGTGCTTGCTAGCACTCTCCGTCTCTAGTCCCCAGGTAGGTGCTGATACTACTGCGTTGTTTACACTGCGTTTGAATGAGATTGACTGAGAGGGGGTTTGTTGATCTCCATTGTTGTTGTCTTTGGTGGTTGTTACGGCTACCTGGGTTGGATACTGATTATTTCCTCTTTCTCATGTTTATATCTCTCCATAGATCTTATTCCGTTGGTATTCAGAGATAAGTTTTTGTTTCTGTCATTACAAGCATAAAGCATAAAAATTATAAACAATTGCCACATCACTCAGACCTTGAAAAGAACATCTACTGCACAATCACGTCGCACTTTACTTTCCCCAGGCCAATGGCACGAGGAGGCTAGGGTAGGTGAGGGTGTAGCTAAACCGCAAGAGGGTGTGATGAAGTTTCTTTCCTCCGTAACCTTGATGTGATTTGGATGTCGCTACGTAGATATCCTTCGCGAATCCCGACTCGTGCGGGCTTTAATTGGCAACGTAGAAACAAAAAGAAGGAAAAAATTGAGCGCATATCGAAAAAGGCAAATGGCACTGGGCCATACAATTTGATCCTGCGCGGCATATTGGCAGCAGAAATCGATCAATTGATGATTGATGGGTGACTGGGTCGGCAGGGCCGTGAGAGGCTGGATCAATTCGTACAGTAGAGGAAAGAGACGCCTGCTTGTTGCTAGCTCGTACCTCGAGGTCCTTCCGGTCGTACCTGGAGATGGCATGGAGCTCATAACCTGGGGCATATTGGGATTCGCGAGGGACCATGCCAGGAACCTGCGTGAGACTCGTGGGAAGTGACTGATGAGTCCCATCCTAATCCACCCGTCCCGGCTTGGGAAGACCCATCCAATTCTTTGCGCGGTGGAGTCCTGTGTCGCCGTAGGACCCGTTTGAAGAGACCCCGGTCCTCTGTGTTCTATGTCTTGTCTACTTGTGAAGGGGGGGCCGCAGAAAAACAACGCGCAGCGAGTAAGATGGCGACCTGCATCAAGTGAGAGACAATCAGTCTTGGAGAAATATGCAGGCATTGATGAGGTGTGGTACCCACTTCAAAACCGGTCTCCATTTTTTTCATCAGGGCCGAAAGTCTGTTGGCAGGGGCCATGCACGGGCGTGGGTCGGGCAAGCTCGCCGGGAAAGAACCTAAGCTCTTCCTCTCACGCATCTCACTTCAATTCAAAAAGAAGCTCTCGCCCAACCCAAACTTTCTCTTCTTTCCTTTCCTCTTCACCCACGAATGCTTCATTCATAAGCGACCCTAACTTCGTGCGGTGCTTGACACTTTCTTCCCCTTTTCCCTCTCCACTCTACCTTGTCCCTCTGTTTCTCTCACCAAACGCGAACAGAAGCAGCACCAATCTCAACTATTATCACAATATCTGCTGCCCACCTATAGCCGCATTCTTCACAACCTAAGAATCGACATTCTCTTTTCCGTCCTCCACGATGGCTGAAGAGAAGGCGGCCGGCGCTCCTGCGCTGGACACCAACATCGAGACTGGCGGCTTCGATGAGAAGCGAGGACAAGCTCCTCCCCCCACCCACGCCCCCAAGGCTGCCGCTGCCGAGGAAGAGGAGCCCGACGAGGACATGGACGCCCTGATCGAGGATCTCGAGTCCGAGGATGGCCACGCCTTCGACGACGACGAGGAGACCCAGCCCGGTGGCGGTCGTGTCGTTCCCGAGGATCAGCTCCAGACTGATTCCCGTGTTGGTCTCACTGAGGCCGAGGTTATCAACCGCCGCCGCAAATGGGGACTCAATCAAATGAAGGAGGAGCGAGAGAACATGATCCTCAAGTTCCTCATGTTCTTCGTTGGGCCGATTCAATTTGTTATGGTTCGTTATATTCTTTCCTTTCTCGTTTGCCGTTCCGTCAAATCTCAACATTCAAGGTGTGTCGTTCACTTATGTGGTGAGAACTGAGAACGCGATCCACTTGCCCAAACAGGCAATTTCCTAAAACATCAGCCCCACTTATATATATCTTCTCATGATGCCCTCGTTTCTGCACCAAATTTGCTCGTTTTGGTATCAAATTGAAGCTAATGATTTCCAGGAAGCCGCTGCCGTCCTAGCTGCTGGACTTGAGGATTGGATAGATTTCGGCGTAATCTGTGCCCTTCTCCTGCTCAACGCTTGTGTGGGATTCATCCAGGAGTTTCAAGCGTTCGTTGTCCCTATCACCTCTGTTTCCCCTTCGTTTTTGGCCTTCTGTACAGTAACTGACCTATAATTAAGTGGATCCATCGTGGAAGAACTGAAGAAGACACTTGCTCTCAAGGCTGTTGTTCTCCGTGACGGTACACTCAAGGAGATCGAGGCTCCTGAGGTCGTTCCCGGTGATATCCTCCAGGTTGAGGAAGGCACCATTATCCCTGCTGATGGTCGTTTCGTCACCGAGGGCTGCTTCGTCCAGGTTGATCAGTCCGCCATCACTGGTGAGTCTCTGGCTGTCGACAAGCACCACGGCGACAACTGCTACGCCTCCTCCGCTGTCAAGCGTGGTGAGGCTTTCGTTATCGTTACTTCTACTGGTGACAACACTTTCGTCGGTCGTGCTGCTGCCCTTGTGTCTCAGTCCGCTGGAGGCAGTGGTCATTTCACTGAGGTTCTCAACGGTATCGGAACGATCTTGCTGGTGCTTGTGGTCGCAACCCTCCTCGTCGTCTGGGTTTCATCTTTCTACCGATCTAATGGAATTGTCGATATCCTTCGCTTCACTCTGGCCATCACGATTGTTGGTGTCCCAGTCGGTCTTCCCGCTGTCGTTACCACCACCATGGCTGTCGGTGCTGCCTACCTCGCCAAGAAGCAGGCTATTGTCCAAAAGCTCTCTGCCATTGAGTCCCTCGCTGGTGTTGAGATTCTTTGCTCTGACAAGACCGGTACTCTGACCAAGAACAAGCTCTCTCTTGCTGAGCCTTTCTGCGTTGCTGGTGTTGAGCCCGATGATCTGATGCTTACTGCTTGCTTGGCTGCTTCTCGCAAGAAGAAGGGTATCGATGCCATCGACAAGGCTTTCCTTAAGGCCCTCAAGTTCTACCCCCGCGCCAAGAGTGTTCTGTCCAAGTACAAGGTTCTTGACTTCCACCCCTTCGATCCCGTCTCCAAGAAGGTCCAGGCCGTTGTTGAGTCGCCTCAGGGCGAGCGTATCATCTGTGTCAAGGGTGCCCCTCTTTTCGTTCTCAAGACCGTTGAGGAAGACCACCCCATTCCCCCGGAGGTTGATGCTGCCTACAAGAACTGTGTCGCAGAATTCGCTACTCGTGGCTTCCGATCCCTCGGTGTCGCTCGCAAGCGTGGCGAGGGTGCCTGGGAAATTCTCGGTATCATGCCTTGCTCCGATCCTCCCCGCCATGACACTGCCCGCACTATCAACGAGGCCAAGCGTCTCGGTCTCTCCATCAAGATGCTTACTGGTGATGCCGTTGGTATTGCCCGTGAGACTTCCCGTCAGCTCGGTCTCGGAACCAACGTTTACAATGCTGAGCGTCTCGGTCTCGGTGGCGGTGGTGACATGCCTGGTTCTGAGGTCTACGATTTCGTTGAGGCTGCCGATGGTTTCGCTGAGGTTTTCCCCCAGCACAAGTACAACGTCGTCGAGATTCTCCAGCAGCGTGGTTACCTTGTTGCCATGACTGGTGATGGTGTCAACGATGCTCCCTCTCTGAAGAAGGCCGATACTGGTATTGCTGTCGAGGGTGCCTCTGATGCTGCTCGCTCTGCTTCCGATATTGTCTTCCTTGCCCCTGGTCTTGGTGCTATCATTGATGCTTTGAAGACTTCTCGTCAAATTTTCCACCGAATGTACGCCTACGTTGTCTACCGTATCGCTCTTTCCCTGCATATGGAGATCTTCCTTGGTCTTTGGATCGCCATCCTCAACAAGTCCCTCAACATTGAGCTTGTCGTCTTCATCGCCATTTTCGCCGATATTGCCACCCTTGCCATTGCCTACGACAACGCTCCCTTCTCCCAGACACCCGTCAAGTGGAACCTTCCCAAGCTCTGGGGTATGTCCGTCCTCCTCGGAATTGTCCTTGCTGTCGGTACCTGGATTGCCCTCACCACCATGTACGCCAACTCTGAGGACGGTGGTATCGTGCAGAACTTCGGTAAGATCGACGAGGTTCTCTTCCTCGAGATCTCTCTTACTGAGAACTGGCTCATCTTCATTACCCGTGCCAACGGTCCCTTCTGGTCTTCTATCCCCTCTTGGCAGCTTTCTGGTGCCATTCTGGTCGTCGATATCCTTGCCACCCTCTTCTGTATCTTCGGTTGGTTCGTTGGTGGCCAGACCAGCATTGTTGCTGTTGTCCGTATCTGGATCTTCTCTTTCGGTGTCTTCTGTGTCATGGGTGGTCTCTACTACTTCATGCAGGGCAGCACCGGTTTTGATAACCTGATGCACGGCAAGTCCCCCAAGCAGAACCAGAAGCAACGATCCCTTGAGGATTTCGGTAAGTTTTATCCTTGTCAATACAGCAGGCTTCAGTTAACTAACTCATCTTCTAGTTGTCTCCCTTCAGCGCGTCTCGACTCAGCACGAGAAGTCTCAGTAAATATAGATGGTATATACCCGGATCACCATCGACCGGACTTTTCACTTTCGCTTTGTCTAAATTTGAACTGTATTACTCGCACCCGAGTATTGAGACTCCTGGAGCGGTTGAGGAAACTTTCATACCCCTAGAGAACGTCTACTAGACACCTAATAATACAAGTAAAATAAATAATTTGCTCTCAATCATCTGTGATCAATAGACTTTGAATGTTTTGTGATCTTGCCCATGTTAGTGTTTGTATCCCTTGACTTTGTGACAGTGTTTATTCTTGACCACGTGATGTGAAGTTTCCATGAAGCTTGTGTAAGACCCACAGTACTTCTATCCCTCTAGCCTTGCCGTAGTCATCATCTAAGTGACATCAGTTGCCTGACAAAGTTTGACCACTTTGTTCCTTCTGACCCATTCCTGTCCATTAAATGAATTAAACCATCCTCTTGTGGAAGACTCCGGAGCCACACAACGTTAGATCATGAATCGTGAAATCCCTGGCTATTACTATGGTGAGCTGTTAAAAATTGAACCCCAATGAAGTGATACCCAGTTAACACTTTTATATAGATCATGAGAAGAAGAAGTACTTCAAAATCGAAAAGACGCATACAGCGCCCTCGTCAGCCGCTTGGTCATCGGATGCTGTGAAAAGGCGCAAGGTCGAGGATAAAGCTCAGAACCTTGCCCAGCGCCGAGCGCACCTGATACGGAACCATATTAAGCGTCACTTTGTTGTCAGAGATGTTGTTACTTCTGCACTCCTTGGTCGAGAAATCGGTCTTCCCTATGCTGCGGAGTGCGGACGTGGCAGAATAGTGGATCATGATCTTGGTGCTGCGGCATGGACAGATGGTTTGGTAGCTAAAGGCGATGTTCCTTTTGCACCCAGCTTTGCAAGGAAGCGGTATGCAAATATGCCATGTTTTCACGTTTCTGGAGAAGACGACAAGACGGGTTTAGGTGTTGCTTATGCCTGTGAGTCCTTGAGCTGGTATAGTACATAGCTCGGAGAAGATGACTAACTTCTATGCAGCATTGGACGAGGAAACTTTGGTGGGAGGCTATATTCCTACGGATGAGAATGACAAGTTGGTCTGCGATACGAAAACTCTCTTTGCAATCTACTAACGTTCTATAGAATCCACTTCTCACGGGAAGCACACAGCTCGTCTGGCAGAGCCCTTTCATTTCGAACGGAGATGGTTCGATGTCCCCAGATGTCATCGATCAAATATCATCGGCCTTCCCATAAAATACTTTTGACCTCAAGGGAACCTGACCATAGCTGTGGTCTTTACTTCTTCTCCCCACAACTCTCAGATCCCGAAGATAGAAATCGCCCACGGTGGCTGCTCGGTGAAAGTACGTCGTCCTACCCGAAGGCATCATAAACTCGGCTAACTTGAGGATAGCAAATCATTATCAAAGAATAGCTGTGCGACACGGACAACACGACGAATGGGTGGTTCACAGTAGTACACCTGCTCCGGCCTCTTCAGATCTTATTTGCGTTGTTGGATCTAATGGTGGCTTGCTCCAAGTAAGCTCCAATGAAAGCCTGTCGGCTATTGCGCCAGGAGTAGCTCCGAAGGGCATGCAACTCCCACAAGAGATATTTGCACAAGACTTCCAAATAGGCAACCATAACGTTTTGCTTGCAGGCGGAAGGCAACCCAGGCTTTGGATAACCGATATTCGTACCCCTGAGCCACAATGGTCCTTTGCTAAACACACAAGCTCCATATCCCACGTCAAGAGTGTTAACCCGCATCAAGTGCTTGTGTCAGGATTGCAGAGCTCAATGGCTCTTTACGATGTACGCTTTCTTTCTCGCAGTCCACGAGGAACAAAACCACTTTTGCATTTTCAAGAGCATCGCAATGAGGCTCACTTTCACATTGGCTGGGATGCCAGCCCGAAGTTGAACGTGGTAGCTGCGGCACAAGATAACGGGACTGTGAAGCTCTTTTCACTAAGGTCAGGGCGCCAACTACGATGTCCGGCTGTTGAATCCATCCGCACCGATACGCCAATCAAGGCGCTAATGTTCCAGAGAATGCCTACGGAGAGAATGGCGAGTTTGTTCATTGGCGAGGGTCCTTTGTTGAGGAAGTTTTCATTTGGAGCGCTGGAGTGTGGAGATGAAGCCTAATTCATTTGATGCAGATAGTTTTTACACAGATAAGGCCGTCCTTGAACTTGAACGGCTAATCAAGCAATCAGAAGAGGTCTCCGCGGTTATTCACAATATCAGGTATCTTTGACGGTATCTGTCGTCGCCACTG
Source organism: Fusarium austroafricanum (assembly GCA_012932025.1). Classification (NCBI taxonomy): domain Eukaryota; kingdom Fungi; phylum Ascomycota; class Sordariomycetes; order Hypocreales; family Nectriaceae; genus Fusarium; species Fusarium austroafricanum. The sequence continues at coordinate 57,845 of JAADJG010000314.1, read as the reverse complement.
ATGTGATTTGTGCAGCATAACAGTTGCTACTACCTTGCTCGTGTTGAAAGGACATGGTCTTGGTTAGTACCTAACGCTCATACTCTGTTTGCTTTTTTCATGAATGTGAGTGTATCATATTGTTTAGTTCAGGTGTAATCATCTTGGTATGAATTTGGGTTGTTTGTCGCTAGTTGACCGTACTCTTATAATCCGAAGTTTTCAGGTTGGAGATATATCGATGTAGCTGGCCTGTAGTCGAAATTTGGAAGAAACTTGCGCAGGTACGACTTGACTTCTATAAGGATTGGCCACAACCAGGCCGGTGGACGACTTAATCCTCCTTCAGGGGTGTAAAATCGCACACTAGATTCTGTGTTGCTCACGCACACGACACAAAGCCATGATAGGGTTGGACTATGAGGACACACGATGTAAAGTGTTTTGGTTGGGCTGATAGGAAAAAACTCTTCAGCCATAGATGGCACTGAGGAGCGCCAATCCCCCTGCATGAAGTCTCTTATCAGGTTCATTGGTAAGAAGGAATCACAGATTATTTCTTCGTCGTCAATAGGACCTTCTGGTATGGTGTCAAAAAGTGACCCAGCGGATCTGATCAGAGCATCTCTGGTCAGATCTCTATCAGGTGACGCCAAGGACAGGATGTCCTCACGCTCTTGGTTCGAAATACCCGGCTTGTCGAGGTACGCATTCGCTGCGTCCTGTATTCTCGCCATCATCTATCTCATTCAGTTAGCAAGTTGCTTCTAATCTGTCACAGGCAGGATGTGCTCGTACAGGAAGAAGGCACAGAGTACCTTAGAGAGATTTTTCGATAGCTATGATGCTCAAGAAGCAATTAAGCCCGCCGTTGTTCGAGTCCCAGGTTTACCAGTGATATGTCTTTGCTACAAATAACGGCCTGAAGGCAAAAAGGATGAAAGGATGAAAACAAAGGAAGAAAAAATAAGATGGCGATGAGTGTAGGAAGAAGAAAAAGAAGAGCAGGCAGTCAACTTGGTGAATTACTCCAAGTCAAGTCAAGTATAAATCACTGCAGCTGCTGGGCAGTGGCAGCAAGTGACAGTGGCAGCGAGTGGCAGCGAGTGGCAGCAAGTCAAGTCTGGCAGTGCCTACAAGTCAAGCCAAGGAGCTCACACTACTGCTGGTTTGTATCCGGTTTTTGGATTTTAAAGAATCTTTTATGTTACAATAACCTGCGTTCGTAGTCCTACTGAGTGGTGTCCTAGTTAGCCTTTTCTTTCTCATGGTCGTTTGTAATAAAGATTCAGGGAAATAAAACAAAGATTTCTTATAGAGACATACGAGTTTGTGCTTATCTCACCTAAATAATTACTCATGTCTCCTGTAGGACCATAGGGTTCTCACCAGCTGTTGGCTGTAGACACCTCTAAATGATTAGGGGATTTCCCACAAACTTCTAAAGCTATATCTAACAGTATATTTACAAACAGATGAGATGAAATGGAGGTTTTGAAGCCCGTTTTATGTGGGCATGCTGGCTAGTCCTCTGAGTTCCTCATTCTAATAGTGCCCCTGAGGCCAGACCTCCCATCACCATTCATTATAGCCAAACTTCACGCTCAAATTTGCATACGGCAAGTTCAACGAGACGTATATCCACTCTCGTTGACCTCAAACTAGGAGAGCTGCTGCGCCCATGGCCCTGAGAATTCACTAGCACGACATAGCAAATGTCAACAAAGTCGAATGCCGGCTGTGTGCTGAGCAAGATAATCCGAAAGGAAGATCAGCTCAAATGATTTGGCAAATGCTCAAACTGCCTCCTCAACATAAAATTGTCATCAAGGAGGCTTGTAAGGATTCTTCTTTGCCTGGTGATATCCTTGAGAGATCCTAAGTGTAGGTTAGCTTTATGTAAATGTCCTCAAAAGACATCATAAAGTCTTCTAAACTCTGGCTCTCTCAGGTAAATTGCGCCCTAAGGTCCTGTTTTCTTTTTCACGGGTTGGCTCAATGATCATCGATAAAAACTTCACTCCTGAGAAACCATACTGGTTGGTTTGCGCCTAGTATTGAAGACAAATCCATGATACCTCAAATGGTAGTAATGCATTCAAAGACCTCAGTACACACAGAGCTTTGCTACCTGTCGTATCTAAACAACCCAGTTGATCATTCCAAGTAAGCGCGTACATACATATATGCATACGTACTTCGGCGATCATCAAAACAAACAACTCCCGGTGACTGTTACAAATCCGTATTTTCTACCAGGGCGAATCCCGCCCAGACCCAGCAAACAAGATTAGAATGCAGCATCTCCCATTTTCCTTAGACAAGAAAAGACCATGCCATAACCTCCATAGGTCGAATTAGCAAAACACAAAAACGCCCAACCCTGAGAATGATTTTAGTATACATAATAGGTTTTTTTTATGATACAGTGCTTTTCTAGCACCTGTGTCATCGGCTGCTGGATGAAGTTGGTCGTGGCGAAGTAGATTGGCTGAGGTTGAATGTTCCAACTAGCTTAGGAAAGGCCTTGGCAAAAGCATCACCCAACTTCCAATTATCCAGGTTCCGTAGATGGCGCTCAAAGACGGGATTGATCATGAGCTCATCACTGTCTGGGTCTTGAAGGAGCGTATCGGTCTCCTCGTATGGCCAAGACAACGAAAGAGTTGTAGTAAAAGGCACAAAGAAATTATCAAAGGGGTGAAGGAGTGGGTTGTGGTCGCGAACAAGATAATCACGCATTTTGGGGAAAGGAATGTGATCGAGCCAAGCAGCGTGTGGGATGCTGAGTTGAGAAGGGCACGGTGTCATCCATTTCGGGAGCCGGTCATAGTTTTCTTGGGTGGGCTCGATTTGCCAGCGCATGACAAGGAACATTATATAGAGCACAGCTACGCGCTCAGGGAGAGTCGAAATATCGGGAAAGGTGGCAAGGATGTCGGTGAAGACTTTGGAGAGAGGATGACTATATGCGCTGTTGGCGGGGTTGAGAAGTGACGAGACGGAAGGATAACGGGGACCGATAACATCCTGAGCAGGAAGTCCATCTGCGGCCCGTTGACGACGCTCACTAAGGAAGTCGAGCAGTAATGAGTCAAGAGGACATGTTGGTGGGCAGTTCCTGATAGGAGTCGAAGGATCGACAGTGTTGGGTTCACTACGAGGAACAGGTCCACCAGCTGCGCTCATGGCAGGACTATAACCAGGACTGTGGGAGCTCTCAGGGGTGTGAGTGGCTGACAATGTCTGTTGTGGGGGTTGGTGCTGGCCTTGATGCTGCTGCTCCTGCGCAGACTGGCCTGGCTTTCCTTGAGAGCCCCAACTTGCCGAACGACTGTGCAACGCACGCTCCTGATTTACCCCTGTCCAGTCATGCTTCATAGGTATATGGTGGAATTGAGGTGTGTCTTGAGCACCGTTGACACCATTCTGTATACGATTCACTCGCTGAGAAGGTTCAAGGAGAAACTCTAGCCCAAGACGCTCAGGACCCATATCGAGTCCGTGTTGGAGAATTCGACGCTGCTGTGTCAATTGGCTGGCAGCTTGAGCCTCAGTAGTGATTGGAGGCCCAGTAGATGGGTGGGGGGAGTGGTGATGTTGGGACGGTTGTTGTTGCTGGTGATGATGCCAATGACCTTGATTGGGAGGGTCATGACAGTGGGGAGAGCCAGCACTGCCGGGTGTTGAAGCAGCATTTGCGTTGTTATGATGATTGTTGTGTACAGCCAAAGTAACATGGTGTTGCACTGGTGGTGCATGCGTTTGCGCAGGTGATATATATGCTTGGTCAATACCAGCTGTAGCGCCACGTTAGTCCCGGATGTGTACATAGAAAACGAAACTTACCTTGTCCGATAATAGGCTGAAGCATGGACACTATGCCAGCTAGACGACGTTTGATGTCGGCATTCTCCTGCTCAACGGCCTCTTTGGCACGAAGCACGCTTTGTAGTTCTTGGTAGGGCTGCTGATTGGTGAGTTCCTGGATTTGACGTTGAAGATCCTCGATCTGATTCTTGGTGCGCTCGCGGATCGCTCGCTGAGCCTCACGGTCTAGGAACGTGTTAGTGATGTTACATATATGTCTTATTGGATACGACGAGACCAATGGGGTAAGTCTCGAGACAGGAAGGGATAGGCAAGAAAAGATCAACAGGAACAACAAAAGTTATTCGTCAGCAGCCTGGGCTGACTAGGTAGATGTTGATAGGGTGGTTGGTATGCCATGTCACCAGACAGGAAAGAACGAACGCAAAGCAAAGCAAAGCAAAGAAATACTGCACTCACCATTCGCTCTCTTTTTGGCCAGCTGCTCAGGCGTTAAATTAGCAACACCTCGACTACCAGGACCAGCCTTCTTTCTCCTCTTGGCGCCATCGTCGCCAGCAGCGGGTGAATTGGGGTTGACCGCGTCGGCGTCGCGTTTGAGCGACACCGAGTCGTCGTCTAAACCTGGGCCGGCGGGACTCTGCACCGCTCCCGGAGTATCGGGGCCGGAGGCCATCGGAGCAGAAGAAGCAGGCCCCCGTCTCGGTCTCGGAGTGGGCTTGTCTTCGGCTGTCCGTTGCAACGGAAGGAGGCCGAGACCGGGAAAGAGGGTGACTGACTGAGACGGGACGGGACCACTGCTGTCTGAGTGTGTGGGGGTAAGGTAGGGAAGAGAAAGAATGGACGGGGATGAGGTGTCGTGTGTATCCACCCTCAGCCTAACAAAAGGAAAGAAAACCCTTCCTCTCCAACCACGAAGCGGCCTGCCTTGTCTCGCGTGTGATCGCTCCTGTCTCGCTCGACGAGTCAGGATAAGACAAGGCCATACAATTCAATGTAAGGTACGGTACGGTACTGCACTGCACTGCACAGAAGAACCGGATTAGGGGGAATAATCCGGGTATGAAGAGATCCCTTCTCACCTGTGGGGTCTTTTGGGTGTCCTCTCTCAGCTCTGCCTCTCTCAGCAAGGAAAAAAAAAGGAAAGCGCGAGGCCAGGCCAAGGCTAAGATCGCGTCGTCTCGTCTCACAAGCGATTTACCGGGTCTGTGGAAACAATTGTAACTGGAAAGAGGCAGGTTGGGGCTTCCGAGGGGGACTGTTGACTCATAAAGCCCGCCAGCTCCTGGTGGGCAACGAGTCATGGACACTTGGAGGACTCGAAGGGGGTGGATGCACAGACCATCCGGCATCTGAACCGTGACGAATCAGGTGACCTTGTAATTAAACGAAAACTCCAAGGCTGCATTTTTGGGAATAGTAACACCGAGTATACTACGTAGTACGACCGCTTCTGTCTGTCAACTACCTTACGTATTCAGTCCGTGTTGCTGGAAAGATACAGGTTACCCAAAAGGCAGGTGCTGATTCCTAGTTCATTTCCTGCCCAGTAGTATAGGGTGATCGAAATTGAGTATTTCGTATACGCCTATTCACTCGGTAGGTACTAAACTCTGGTATATTCTTTCTTTGTGAGATAAAAGTTTAGAAAGTCTACTTAGCTAGGCAAAGGCTGGACTGTCGCCTTCTGTCGTCATATAGATCAATTATAGGTAGGTAGGTAGGTACAAGGATTGGCAATGGATTGGACTTCAACTCTTCAACATCTCATCGGACTCTCATATTCTGCATCACGATTATCGTCATGTCAACCGAGGAACCAGCAAGGGGTATTACGACACTGTCAAACGACCACATCCTTTTGATCAGCGAGATATTACTCATTATTGACCGGAAGAACTTGCGCCTGGCACGCAGAGGTTTCAGCCAAATCCCCAAAATACTCCCTCCTCCTACTCGTGTTGTTCTCTCGCCCAATGAATACAACATTAGAAAGTTTCTAGAGATTGCCAACAATGACACTCTTCGAGAAACATCACAGAGATTGTCTACGATGACGCACAATTATCCTCCTGCGATCTAGTGCACTACTCTGTTGGCTACCATGAGAGCTTGGTGGCAATCGAGTCAATTATCCGAGACGATGAGCATCCTCACCACTGACTTGTTCGAGAGTGGTTCTAGTAACCTATGAGCCCATAAGATTCATACCGGCTCTTTGAAGATCTCTTAGAATCACAAAGCCAAATCATCAGCACTGGCCAAGATATTGACGCTTTGGGGCAGGGGCTCCGCCGCTTCACCAATCTGCGGAGGATTACTCTGACGCCAGCAGTTCATGGAGTTCCTGGCAGAACGCTATACCATACGCCTATGGTGGAGGCCCTTCCGCGTGGTGGTTACCGAATAGTGGACCGGTTTGGACCTCTACTTTGGTATCGCGACAGCATGAGATGGCGAGGCTTTGGTGTTATGACTGCCCAGCTTCTCAGCCACGCTGACAGGAACGACATGATCCCTGAACTTGTCATAGGCTGCACACAACCCCAGTCTACAGTATCAGCAACTTGAGAACCTCGTCCAGCGACCTCGGTTCACTCACTTCGATCTTTCACTCGATGTTGAATGGCAGTTTCAGGCAGGATGGACGGTTTTCCGTGGCCCGGGGCTCCAAAACCTACTTTCACAAGCAAGACATTTGCGACATTTTAGCCTATCGACCAATATGAACCATCTCGGAGTTGATCAGTTTAACAACCCAAGACGTGATGCCGATGACTTCAGCAATCGAGCCAACGAGCACTTTATTCCATTGGAGGATTTTCTACCAATTAAAGACTGGCCGAATCTTCAAAACTTTGGTCTATCAGCCTTCCAGGTCAAGGAAGTGAATCTGCATGACTTTCTATGCTCCCTGCCAGACACGCTCAGGTCTGTCGAGCCGAGCTTCCTTTCATTCCTCGGTCCGGAAGGAGGGAACGGCTACCAAGGTCTCCTGAACAGAATGAGGTTTCACTCACATTCACCGTGGCGCACTCGCCCGCCCGCAGAACGGCCCAGAATAACCATACATGTCAACTCCCCCGGAGAGCCTCTGGAGATTATCACTGATGTCAGTAATGAGGTCCAAGAATTCATTCACGGGGATGGCTCAAGTCCGTTTCACGAAAATGACCTTGCTTTTAGCATCGGAACAAAAGAGAACTTTTTAGATCCCTGGTATTATAAGCCGTCTCAATTTCCAGGCAAGGGAACAAGGGAACAAAGCAAAACGTGTCCCCGGGACTATAAGCCGCCTCAATTCTAGAAGAAAGCCATTTAGGGGAACTTGCCCGTCACTTGATGGTGGAATTGACATTCAGTGTCACCCTCAGTTCCGTATACAGAAGATGTTGTCGTCGAGGAACAAGCTGTATTGTTTATACAGTATATGGCCAGCCACAGAGCAGAGAAGCTACAATAAAATTAAACTTTACTATCAATAAGCTGGTCACTGGCTCGACGCACATACATTTAAATTGAGGTAGAGATTGGAGGATGCTACAGGATGTTAGAATATTGTGATAAGTTCAGCCGAGTTTAGAGAGGGGGGGTAGAATACATGAGAAGATCAGCGATGTTAAAGCAGTTCAGGGAAGTTTACGCGAGAGATCTCTTCTAGGCTACCACATAAATATTCATACATAATCTAAGGTAGTTGCATACCCTTAGAGCGTTTAACTTAGAAGACTTGTGAACTTGAGATACGCTCAGCCCAAGTCTCCAGGTGAACTTTTAGGGGTGTGCCACCCACCCATCTGGCATATGGTAGAAAATAATGGCGAACTGGATAGACAGGCTGTGACAACATGTGATCTCTATCTGTGCACAAACTTAAAGTCTCTTTTACTGTTAAAGTTAAGATATATATAGACAGACACAATTTGGTGGTCAAGTTCTTGATCTCATCTCGAATTACTGTATCTGCGACCCTGAATGCTTTCATAACATTGTCAGGAACGTGTTTCGAAACTTCGGCTTATTACTTAAGGGACCTCTCCATTTCACGAAAATACATCTCAAACAGAGAAGACTGCATCCAATGAAAGCACATGTATCAATGCCGTGATGGTACAATTACTATAAAGCCGCCTACAAAAAGCGACCAATCTCTTCCTCCAAAACTAAACATCAATGCGGTCATCTCCCACAAAATCTCGCCTAGTCTTTGCCATGCCCTTTTGCGCTTGATCTTTGATTATTCGGTCCCCTGTCTCAGCCATACACCCCATTCCATATATTCAACAAACCGATATGTGATATTCATGTGCGCAAGATTCACTCCGCTGATGCTCTTGCAAGAGCCTCATGCAGGTGAGGAGGGAATCTGTATCGTAGCTGACTGGTATATGTTGTCAAATCCAGTGTCATCTGCTTCAGTTGGTCTACCATCAAGCGTCGTGTTCCTTCGTTGCCGCTGAACTGGCCACTTGTGAGCTGCTCTCGCTGGCGAACACAGCAGATGATAGTCCACATCAACAGGTTGGGCACATTGATAGACACAGGTTGTGAGAGGCCAGAGAACTTGGAGGCGTAAGCTCGGATGGTGCTGCCATCGCCTGCCGCGTCCAGAGGCAGAATTTCGAGGCTTCGAATTCTCTGTTCGTTTCGTTAGTATGGTTCTTCATTTGGTGGGAGTTATCAACTTACGTCGAGGCACTGAGCCCACTGTCCGGATTCCACCAATCCCTTGATACTGCTCATCTCGAGTAGTACTCGGCATGCAATCTTGTTCTGGTCCTGGATTCTCCTGTAGAACATGGCGTCTCGCTCGTACATGCTCATCATGGTCTTGGCCAACTCGACAGGATCATCAATTGCTGCCAAGCTAAGACTGCTGCCGGCCTCAGCTTCTTGCCCACCAGCTCGAGGCTTGACAGGCATGAGGCGCATAGGGTCCTCGCCAATCTCAAGAGAGACGGCCTCACTCAACGCGCGGCTGACAATGGCAACGACGGTGTCATATTCGCCAGCCAGGTGGTACAGCAGCACAGAGTCAGTGGTACGGCCATTCTCATCCGCAAAGCTCGCAGCTTGAAGTGTGACAGTGTTGACAAAGTCATCCTCAGCATCAAGGCCAATAAGAGGGCCACGCTCCTCAATGATACCGCGAATTCGTCGACCATCTGGCCGAATATCACCGATAAGCTTGCTGAACTCGCGTGTCTCAAGAACCAATTCGCGGAGAGCCTCGTGGCAGAGGCTGCCGTGTCGCTCGCCAGCTTCGCCGCCAAGATCCTGGTTCAAGCAGATAAGGGTCAGGTAGTCCACGGCAGATACGACATCTGCAGCCCTGAAGTCCCGAGTATAGTATCCAATCATGCGACCAAAGTTGATCTGTGGCAGGTTCTTAGTGCTATAGCTGCGCAAGTCATTGGCTGGTGACATGGCATCACTTGGTCGGAGTAGACCGTAAAACTCAAGGGCCAGACCGAAGTGCACAGCGTCGACGTAGGAGAAAGGGTAGAGATAGGCAATGGCATCCTCGAACATACCCGACAGAATCTGCAGGTAGAAGAACATGCCGAAGCTGCCGTTGGTGTCTTCTGAGTTGGCCTTGGGGAAGTGCTTGAGACCGATCTCGCGGATGCTAGACTGCAACTCGGCCAAGCCGTAAGACTCACCAGCCATCTCGATCGTCTTGTCACCCTCTCTCGCCAGGTTAAATTGAAGCCAAATCCAGTCATTAATATCTGTGTTAAGTCCGTCGAGGTTGCGGTTACCAAGCTCGATACGTCCGATAACCTTATAACAAGCCATGCGGAAAGGATCGATTGAGTTCTCAGGTGCGTTACGCGATCGCTGGATGTACTCATTCGTGCAGCGATCCAGAAGCTTCCTGTTGGTGATACGTCGATCCTCACTGGCAGCGTAGTTATTTAAGTATGTAGCAAAGGTTCTATCAATGCCTCGGAACTGGTTGGTGTTGTCGTTGACATACTTAGCCGCCTCGCTAACATGTCCTGAACGGAGCAAGTAGAAGACAATAGCCCAGACATACTCGCCCTGAACTTGCTGAAGCTCAGTATTATCAGGAACTAGATCCTTTCGCGCAGACCGTAGTCGAATGTATGCCTTGACCTTGCTGACGATGTCAGGGAGACCACCAAGCTTCGCCTCGTGAGGATGCTTGGCAATGAGTGACTCGACTTCGCGAAGGAACTGCTTCTCCAGGAAGACGTTTGCGCCGCTGAGGATACGCTTCCGCATCTCGACCGCCTTCGCCGAGTTGGGGTTCTCGTTTAGATACATATCCGCGAATTCGCGCTCCCTGGCCGTCGCGTTGTTAAGAGTTGTCTCGGCATCGGGATTCTCGCCTACAATCTCCATAACCGCAAGGTAAGCCTCGACGAGATGTGGCGCATGGGGTTCATGAGACTTTTGCTCGACGGCCGCGAGCTCAGAAAGGATGGGATAAGGTCGCTTGAGCAGACGGGCCGTGTTGAGATTGCGAATCTTCTCTGATAGACGACCCTGCCTCTCACGAAGCACCCTGTCATCAGCGGAGCCACGACCATCCAGACCTCCAGACTCAGAAGAGCGATCGACGTCTGCGAAATCAGTCTGATGCGCTCCAATGCGACTAGGTGTTCCAATGACAGATTTCTGAAGTGTCGACCTGCCAAGAACACTGGCCCTGCTGGGTTTGCTCGCTGGGGCCTGGCTCTTGCGCCTGGATCGACCGAAAGCACTCTGAGATTCGCGCCCAGAGGTAGAAACATCCTCCCGGGGTGAAATTCCAAAGTGCTGGTAGATGCGCTTTCGTTGTGCCTCCCACTCCATTGTAACATTGTCCTCGAGGAAGTTATCAAAGTCGCGAACCGATCGATCGATTCCGTCGGCAATCATGCTGAGAGTCGTCTTGGTCTGGAGGTTCGAGAGGTATGTTTCGACATCGAGTTCGCTAGGGGCGTATCCATGGGTAGATCGTTCAGTACGGCCGCCCTGCACATCAAGAAGACCGAGATCCTTAGCAGCGACGCCAGGATCAACACCAGAGGCTGCAAGAAGGTAGTGAGCCTTGCCACCAAGAGGTTTGTCGCTAGGCTTTGACTGAAGCTTCCTTAATCGATGTCGCAAATCACCCAAACCAAGCTCGAGACTAGGGAGATCCTCCATGTTGGCTTTGCCATCAGCTTTCTGGCTTTTGGCAAAGAGACTGTCGAAATAGGCGCCGGCTGGCTGTGATTGAGATTGAGATTGTCCATTGGGAGCCTGGCTGGCAAAAAGGCTTCCACCCAAGGTACTTCCCCCAAGAGTGCTTCCGCTAAGCATCGAAGGCATGTTCTGTTGGGGCTGCTGCTGCTGTTGCTGCGTTTGTCCGAAGAGTGAAGGTTTCGCAGCTGCCGCGGGTTGCGCAAGAGACGAACCAAACAGCGATGGCTTCTGCTGTTGTTGCTGCTGGTTGCCAAACAGACTGCCTGTAGTTCCACTCTGCTGAGTCTGCGCAGGCTGTCCAAACAACCCAGTGCCAGTGCCAGTGCCAGTTCCCGTGGTCGCGCTGGCCTGCTGTGTAGTCGACTGACCGAAGAGACCGCCACCCATACTGCCGGTCTGCTGCTGCTGTTGTTGCGGCTGTCCGAACAAACCACCACCAGTCGTGGCTGGCTTGTTTGCGCCTAATCCTCCAAACAAGCCTCCTCCCGTTGTTCCTGTCTGTTGTTGTTGTTGCTGCTGATTCTGGGCAGGTTGGCCGAACAGACCGCCGCCTGTCGTTCCGCTTTGCTGGTTCTGTGTTGTCGACTGTCCAAACAGTCCTCCGCCTGTTGTGCCACCCGTGTTGCCTCCTCCAAACAGCGAACTTCCGCCCGTGTTGGTGGACTGTCCAAAGAGAGACATGGCGCCTCAAATATCGAGAATTATCGTCGAAAAGAACGCGATCGAGTTTCCTCGGGTAGGTATACGAAGCGATATAGTGTTTATGGCAGACGAAGTGTCTGAATGCGTGGTTGAGGAAGTATAAAAAAGCCTGGTCAATAACAGAGAAAGACGGCGCGTTGGTTTCTAGAAATTTAGGAGTGGACCAAGGCTGGGATGGAACGCTTGGAGGTGAAGCTTTGGCCAATCAGAGCGAGATATTGCTGCCAGGCAACGCTAGGCAAACTGCAGTGTCAATGCTGAGAGCTTCAGCTTTAGCCAGCGACTTTCAAGCTTTAATATATTTGTGCAACATCAATCAATCATTCATGGATATTAGCAAAGAAACAATTCAATTATTCTAATTCATTCGTCCTTTTGGGGCTACGTCGTCGTATCTACGCACGTAAAATCATTAATTTCCGGCCTTATTACCAAGTTTCGACGCCAATTGCCTGAAACGAGCGCTCATAATCTCATATCCTTCATCCCATATATACAAGCCCAGTTCCTAGGCACCGTTGGGAGCGCCATTGACACGAGCCTTCTTGGAAGTGGCCTTGTTGATCTTGCTGCGGTAATCCTGTTGCGTCTTGCACATGTCCAAGAAGATCTCATACTTGGCATCAAGAAGAGTCTTCTCATCCTCGTTAGTGCTGGGGTCGACGAGTCGACCTCGCTTGCTCATGCGGTCCATGATACTCCAGAGAGATTCAGGCTCGCCATCCTCCTTGGCGTGGCTTGCTGCCTTTGCACCAAGCATGGCGGCGCCATGAACGACAGCAGCGTTGACGTATCGTGGGATAAGGACAGGCATACCGCAAGCTGTTGCTAGAAGGTTCATGAGGACGGGGTTCTGGCACTGGGAACCAGACATGAAGATGGAAGAGATCTCGTGACCAGCATTGTTCATCTGTTCGATGATCTGACGAGTTTGCATGGCGATGAATTCCATCGTAGCATAGTACCAGAGAGCCATGTTGTCGGTGCTCTTGTCGCTGTCCAGTCCAATCATGCTGCCCTTCATGGTTGGATCAGCGATGGGTGAGCGGTTACCCCAAAGGTCACCATAGAAGAAGTGGTGACGTCCCAGGTATGAGATTGAGGGAGCATTGTGCTTCTCAACCATCAACTCAAGGTGGGTGTTGAGGAAGTCGTAGATGTGCTTGTCCTCAGCCTTGGCAAGGGCACATGTCTCATTGTAAGCGGGGTGGATATCGAGCATGTGTCGCAGAAGCTCTCCGGTCGCAGACTGGCCACCCTCAGCCATCCAAAACTCAGGCAGAAGAACATCACGGTAAGGACCCCAGACACCAGGTACAAAGACAGGTTCCTTGGACAAAGCCAAGTGGCATGTCGAGGTTCCAGCAACAGCAGCCAAACGTGTGAAGGCCTGGGCGAGATCGTTGTGGGGCACAGCAGCGTTGAGTTCGTCGTCTCCGAGATCGACCTTAGCACCCACAGTTCCGATCCAACCTGCGTATGCGTCGATGACACCGCTACCCACAGGGATTCCCATGGGGAGGCCGAGTTGGTAGGCAGCTTGGCGGCTCAGAGTACCAACTGGTTCACCAGCGCTGACATATGTTCCGTTCTGTACAGTCGATCGTTTAGTAATGCACTTTATCAATGGAGTAAGAGAACGGGAAAGCTTACCACTTCATTGACACCACCCATGTGTATGAAATCATCCTTGGCCAGGTCGTCAAGACCAATCTCATGGAAGAAGTCTTCCTGCCAACCCTTGGTGCTACCATCAACACCCACAGGAACAAAGCCCTGCTTACAAACAACACTGCAGTAGCTACGAGTCTCGTTGCCAGTCGCCAAGTGTGTAAGAGCATCAGCAAGATCATAGAACTTGGCTCGCGCAAACACCTCTGGTGGCATATGGTTTTTGAGCCAGAGAACCTTGGGCATCTCCATCTCAATGCTCATCTTTCCGCCAACGTACTTGAGGAGCTTGTGCTGGGTGTTGTTTATCTTCTCAGTCTCCTCGACGGGTCTGTGGTCTAGCCATAGAATGACGTTACGGTCATTACCGTCGTTTGTGAAGTCTGGGCCCGTGACGGGGAGCGGCTCGTCGGTATCGTGGGTGAAGACGGCGAGAGAGCAGGTGGCGTCAAAACCAATGCCCTTGATGCTGGAAGGGTTCACGGTGGATTCGCTGACGACACGGCGAACACATTCGCAGATACATTGCCAGATGTCCGTGGTGGATTGTTCCTAGAGGGCGGTCAGAACATGTTGGGACCTGGGGTCGCGTGCAGCTTACATAGTAGCCAGTCTCTGGCTGCCACAGCTTGATATTCTCAGAGGCAAGAGCCTTGATATCTCCAGTCTCGTCAATGATACAAGCACGAGCAGAGCCCGTACCGACATCGACACCGATGTAGTGGTCCTACAGAAGTCAGTCATGTTTACGTGCCACTACCGCCACCTTCAACGGTTGAGGGCTGTAGCTCAGTGGACACATACCAAAACTTGAGGTGGTCTATCCATTGCGAAAAAGAAAAGCCAATTAGCAGAGTTCTTGAAAGTTGAGAGAACAAGCACACAGGGGAACTCACTCCATGACTTTGATGGGCTTGTGGTTGCTATACATATTTCAGGATCAGGGTGAGACAGTGATGGTTTCTTTTTATTGATCGATGAATAGGTAAGCTCTAGGCCGGCCTGCGTCAAACAGAATTCCCAATTGGGGAAGACGATGAGGGGGACAAGGTGAAGAGGTGTGAGGGCCGAGAAAGGAGGCGTCGAGCGGAGATGTCACCCCGCGAAAGTGATGCCAATGGCGCAGAGAAGTCTAGACTATGACCTTGAGCTGAGGGTGTGAAGGGAGTGGCCTCAGTCTTAGTTTGAGATATATGGAGATGCGTCTGTCTGTAATGCTTTGTAACTCAATTCATAAACATGAATAACCAGATGACAAAAGAAAGAAAAGAACCGAACTCATATATTCTCTTATACAATCACACGATGTGGAACCTCTCCCTAAATAAGCTCGTGGACACTTTTATTATGGACTCTCTCTCTCTCGGCATCTCGCGATTTCAACAAAGACCAGTCATGATAGAGCTCTCTCCCCATCATGGAGACGATGGAGAATAAAGAGCACTGGCAGGGAGCTTTGACCTGGGGGAACCCCCACTAAACCCACTCTTTTCAGGGCGGGGATGCTCGGGGCATGGGGGCTGCATTAAGGACGTGGGAGGCAAAAGAGACCCAGAGAGATGGTGTGTTGAAGTCCATGTCCATGGCCAAGAGCTCTAGAAGCTGAGAGTTGCTGCAGGTGCTGCCGCAGAGGGAGAAGCCGAGGAGAGTTATGCTGATGCCGATGTTACTATTCAGTGGCGTTCTCCTGCAGGAGATATTCATAGACTCTTTCTCCTCTCGAAAGACCTTCAGCTAATGTTGCTGCCTGAGTTTGGTGGGGTATCTCAAGCCACCCAGAACGGTCTATCAGTCTATCCCATCTCAACCAAGCTAGCGGTAGATTTCATGATCTGCCATGAGAACTCATGATGAGCAACCACAGCACCAAAGACGAGGGGTGTAGATAAAACACAACTTGGCAGAGGAAACAAAAAGCAAACAAGTCTATTCCTTGCCGTATAATGTGTTAACCACCAATCATAAGAGATGCTAGTCTACGAAAAAACAAAACACTTACATACGAATCGCATATCCTAAACATCGGAATTAGCCATCTTGGGTTTAAACCATAAGAAAGAATTTGTTGACCATGCTGCCCAACTCAACATATCCTATCCCTTAAACGACTGCCTAACCTGACCTAAATTACTGTACTGCAACCAGTGGAACCAAACTCTACATACAGATTATAAGTGACAGTAGCAATTGCAATTGTGAGCGACTCAACTCACGATCGACATCTCCACCAAAGCAACAGAACACACCGCCCGCCTTCCAGTCTGTCTGTCCATCGTTGTAAGATGATATGATGTGGCGTAAACTTCCACTCTCTTCCCTCCTTGCGGGGTGGAAAACACGAGAAGAAGGAAAAATTCATAGTGTCCGATGACCTCCAGACATGATCCTTGACAAGGGTCATCTGCCTGTATCCGGCATTTCCTGTCATCCCGAGGGGTCGGATTAACACCCAACATACATTACAGCGTTACAGTACATACACCGGATGCTGAAACTGAACCGTCCCAGACAGCAGGTCCGGAATTCCAGATCCGGCTCATCCGTGATGCATATGCCAATGGCCAATTGGCCAATGGGACCATTGATCTTCACTCACCGAGATCTTGTGACCTGCTTGGTCATTTTCTTGTGCGGTGAGCATCACCATGGGAGTCCTGTCACCTTGATAGGATAGGTCAGAATATACTAGTTAACCGAAATGCAATCATGCTATGCTATGCTATCCTTCTTCCTCGCAATGCTATTATTATCTTACAACTCATGAGCTGATAACCCTCCAACTAACATGCATATTCAGTGAATCGGCCATCGCATGAGACAATCTTCTTCCCAGCTCTGAAGACTGCTTCGCCAACCTCCATCACGCCAGATTAACCCTCAACATCTATTATTGCAGCACACCGCTTTCATCCAATCCTACCTTCCTGGCCTCGGGCTGCTTTTCCCTGGTCTCTGTCTCTGAATACAAACTCCCCTGACCATGCCCTAATCACAACCTATCGCTAGGCGTAGGGCCAAATATACATAATTCATAAATTCGTCATTCATTATTGGGATACTCCTGGCCTTCTACCAGGATCACCACTGTCAGCGTTGCCGCGTACGCTTCACGAATGGCACATGCCATACTGCGTCCTCGTTAGCAATTGTCTGGGTTACGTTTCCGTTACGCCGTATCAGACTTACCATGTTCTCTGAATATCGGCCACCACGGCACTAAGACCCCAGTGTGAACACCAGGCTCGTGCCAAGACTTCATTATCGCGGATTCCGAACGCTTCCACCACAAGAACCTTTTCGTCGTCCTCCTCAGCTTCTTCCTCAGGCCCGCCAGGTTGAAGGAAACCATTCAATGGAGCGTGTTTGTGGTTGAAGCTCTGGCTGAACATGTCGCGGTAAGGTCCTCGCATCATGCCAGGCCCTGGGCTCGATCGCACACTATGTATCTGAGGACCCCCATACAAATTTCCCCAGTCCCGTACCCCGACGATGGAATCTACGCGGATTGATGTGTAGGTGTAATCAAAGAAGAGCGGATGTGGCCCATCAGAACACGGCCACGCGGCCAAGAATGATACATCGTACATGAGCTTCAGGGGCCATGACACCCCGCCGATGGCGAACTGTACCGTTGCGTCAAACAATCGCGAAACCTTTGCCGGAGAAGATACGTCGCCAGGTCCGTCCGCTGGCTTGAGACTTAGCAGTTCTATCCGTACTGTGTCAACAGCATCTTCAGGACCACCCTTCGGGCGCACTGGCTGGTATTCATCCACTGGGTAGGCTTCAGCAGTAGGACCCAGAGGATCAGACCGTTCATCCATCGATTCGACGTCCTCGGGACTCATCCGCTGTTTCGGCTTACGGCTTCGAATGCGTGCGATCTGAGTCGGATCAAGATCCTTTGTGGGGCGCGCAGGGCCGATCCAACCAGCAACTGCATGACATGTCGGTGCTAGGACTTTACCCACGATCGAACTGGCCGACCAATATGTGTAACTGTTTTTGTACTGAAATCCGCAGTGAGGGTGCATGTGTGAAAGAAGCGCAAGGTTGTCAGTCGCACTATCAGGATCAAGGTCCAGAAGAGTGTTCATTATCAGAAAGGGGAATGTATGCTACTATCAGTCAGCATCTCTCTAGAGGATATGGAATCACCATCTGGTGGCAACCAAAGGATGCAGGCGAACTTACACCAGGTAGCACAAGACCACTGAAGAAAGCAAATGCATCAGAGCTGACCTCATCCAAAGCCATTTCCGAATCCTTCTGTTTCATATTATCAAGGGTATCGGCTAGGTTGGGCCACCTCATCATCTGAGCAAACCGCCTCAGCATCCTGATTTGGCGCTTCTTCAACTTATACCGGAGGAGAACTGAAGTGAGGTTAGGAAATCTACATAATACCAGGGCTTGATGCTACTCACTCTCCTCGGGTGTCTTGCCAACATCATCAACACGCACAAAATCCTGCCAACGCCGAGCAAGGGCAAGGTTCCACTGTATTGACGGTGGTATTTGTGAGGTCAACTTTTCCTTTGCCCAGTCACTATGTTGATCTGATTGAATGCGTAGCTCAAGCTCCAAACTTAGAAGCAGTTGGTGAAAGAACTTATGGTACTGTTCCTCGTTCTCTGGCTTTTTGTCGAAAATAAAGCGAGTGGCTACTTGATTGCGTGGGTTACTAAAGTCGATCCAATCTGGGCGCGAAAGAACCATAATAAGATCGGTGATCTGCTTGTCGAGGGTTTTATGAGGGTTAAGAAACTTATCAGGATCCCTCAGAATACGCTTATAAAGAACACGGTACAGCAGAGACTCGTCATCGTCCTCAATACCATGCCGTAGCTCTTGCAACCGATCGAATATGCTTTCAAGGCTCATTGTGCGGGGCATGACTCCAGCGTCACGGAGGGCAATGGTAGGTGGAAGAACACTGGACATAGAAGCCCATTCGTTTAGCGTAATGGTTCCCGGCAAGTGACCAAAGAAGAAAGCGTAGCTAGGTTGCTCAAGAGTTTCCCATGGTCGGTCTGCGTAACCATGACCCAGCAGACGTAACGTCATGAGCTGTGTCATGGAATCATGAAGGTTGGAAACATCGGTATGGTCTGAAGTCTTGCCATCACCTCGATTGCCGCCCGACGTCGTATATAGACCATAGAATTCTTCAGGCTGGTGCGGTATGGGTCGTTTATGGCCCTTGTGCAAGGGAGCACCTCGGGCGACTAGCTCAAGAGCGTGCTGATGAGGCAACTCGTCCTCGATAGAGATACCGTAAGGTGGCCATGTGGTGAGAGGATCCCGAGGGCGAGCTGGACGTCCATTTGATGGGCGCGAGCCATTTGATGCGCGAGCCTTGTTTAAAAAGCCAGAAGATTTGGACCGTATTGGCGAAGACCGGGGTTCAGGCTCGGGTGAGGACTGTCCTCTTTTCGGTCTGCGGCGCATGTTGGTGGACTCGTCTTCGGCAGTCGGAGGGCGCTGATTATCGTAGGTAAGATCGGGAGCTGAACCAATACTTTGGCGAAAGGGCGCACGCCCAACTTCGCCATTACTAGCACGACGAGGACGGTGATACTCCCTAGGCTCGAGGTCCTTGGGCTAGAGTTGATAGTATTAGCAAGATGCCCAATATCGATTCTTGGCGAGATCGGAGCTGCCACATAGCTATAGCTCCATACGTGACGTGTTACAGCTGGAGCTCAAGCTCGGGAACCGAAGTTTCCGCTGCAAAAGCCTTAAAGAAAGATTCAAGAGCCACTACTGGCGCCATGCTTGTCGCTATTACGTACCGGAAGTTTCGTCGACTGTCTTCTGGAGCTGGCTCTTCGGAGCATGCTCCAGAGACCCTTCTTTTCGCCCTGATCCGTCATTATGTCATCAAGGGCAGCGCGAGTCAAACGCGACTATAGATACTGGCGAAAAAAATGTTGAACTTCAGAGGAAGCGCATGAGAAAGGGAGTCGCAAAGTTGTGTTCGCGACGCTCGACTGCGCGCTGAGAGATAGGACACGGGAGATTGAAAGAGAGATATGAAGACAAAGGTTCCTATTAGCAAGCAGAATTGAAGTTGCCCATGATTGACGATGCGATGATTATTTCCCCATTCCTGGAGCACGATACAAACAGAGCAGAAGTTTAAGGTTCTTTGTGGGAAAGGGAAAAAAGAAAGAGAATGGAAGCGCC
The DNA here is from genome assembly GCA_012932025.1 of Fusarium austroafricanum. Lineage (NCBI taxonomy): Eukaryota > Fungi > Ascomycota > Sordariomycetes > Hypocreales > Nectriaceae > Fusarium > Fusarium austroafricanum. The sequence goes on along the minus strand of JAADJG010000314.1, from coordinate 38,276 downwards.
CTTGAGGTGATTGAGGCAATGCGCAAGCAATCAACAGGGGGACCCCACGCCAGGCTGTTCCCTTTTTTTAGTGGCGCGTCTTGCAGCAGCAGATTCAGTTCGCGATGTGGTTAATCCGTGGAGAACGAGGTGGTCGAGGCTCGAGGCTCGAGGCTGGACAGACAAGGGTATTTATTATATTGCGATATTGATAACAACAAATGTTGAGGTTTAAGGGGTGGCTGGAGTTGCAAAGTCAATTGTTAGAGGAGAAGTCAATAACAAAGTCGCTATAGAAACTACTCATAGTTATACTTTGACGGTGATGCACAGCCCAAGGGACACGCAGCCAGCATGCATGATGCATACACAGTTAGTTGCGATACCTTCATTGTTCCCTATTGCTACCGTCATTTTCATACAAAAAAATCATTATCCCACACCGATGCACAAAAGACTAAAGTCAGGTTTCCAATCTCACACAAACAGTCCGTCTTCAATCAATAACGAGGTCACACTCTCGTATAAGCCTGCATCGACAGCCCCAAACCTGCATGCAGCATCCAGGGGCACTCACAACATGCATAGAAAAACATCCGTCTCTGCACAGACGATTAAACTGCTTAAACGCATCTAATGCTAGCAGTACCCAGTCTTTACTCCAACTAACCATGCAAAACACCAGCAGTATGCAGCACTCAACGCCCATCCTATCAAAACTTGAGTAGACCCTACTATGCATTATTCCCGTCTCTTCCACCTATTCCTTCTCCTTTACTTGAGCTCCTCTGAGAGAAGTTCTCCTGCACTGTTCCTATCATCGTTGAATCGTCCAAAGGCCTCTCGGTACTGTCAACCAATGTTAGTTTCCATCAAACATAGCGAAAACGCCAGAACTTACCGCAAAGAAAAAGTTGAGAAGAAGCACAAGCATCAAAGAACCACTGATAATCATGGGTCCAACCATGTTGTCAAAGTCCTTGCCGCTACGCTCCACAATCATGGTTCGTCGAACCCTAAGCATTGAATAGCCCCAAATACCCGCAAAGACGGCGATGAGAACAAACAAAAGGCCAATAACTGAAGCGAGTGTGTTTTCACCAGCCGCCGTGTAAAGTCCAACAGCCAGACCGCCTTGAAGGATGCAAATATGCTGCCACTTGAGGAATGTTCGCTCGTTGGCGAGCCAAACCTTTGGCTCAACCTTGAGCTCACCCATATTCTTGATCCACACTGTAGGAGCAACTACACCCTCTGGCAATGGCTGCTGAGCTGCCCGCTTAGCCCTGGAGTACTTAGACAGCGAGAAACCTGGGATGACAGAAGAGAGGGTACCATAAGACCTCTCCTGCTCCGGCTGTTGTTGAGCACTGCTCTCGCCAGTCTCTTCTCCGTTCGTGGGAGTAGACGTCGATCTGTGAAGAGCTTGGGCGATCGAATCCCTAGACATACGATCCGCCAAATACGACTTACTGACTGGCGAACTCTGGGTTGGCTTGTATGATCCTGACCTAGCTCCTGCCCCCATTAGACTTCCCACGGCCATAACATCCTCATGTCGTTGGGCACGTCGCTGTTCCTCCTCCTCAAATGTCTTCTGAGGGTCCTTTCGGATGTCGGACTCGAGGTCACTGAGCCAGAAAGGCAAGTTGTTCACGTAATCCTCAAAGAGAACTGCAATACCGTGCACAAACTTGGAGAAGCGAGGGGTAGGGTGAACTAAGTGAGAAGACATCAAGTCTTCAACCCAAGTAGGGTGCTTCCGCGTACCATCATCCTTCAGCTTGATCTCAAGAAGAGCATAGGGGAAACGGCTGACTTCGCTCTGGTTCATCTTTTTAAAGGGATACGTCATTTCGTTGTCGTCAATGTCCAGACGATGCCACTCATTGGGATCGCGACAGGGGCGACCACGATCCAGAGTATCCTCCCGAATGAACGCCACGTCGGTATCGATGGCGATACGAATGCGGTCGTCGGCGGGCTTCTGGAAAGCGGTTCGGACGTAGTTGGCCCTCAGGACAGGGTTAAGCTCCTTCTCCTTGACGTACTTTTGGATCGTGTCGACCGTCTTCTGAAACTCCTGGATCTTTTCAGGGGCAAAACTCTGCCTCTTCATCTTTGCGACAGCCTTTTCCGGGTTGTATTCACCATCCATGAATGACTTGACATATTTGTCCTTGATGGTGAACTTGAGGTCCTGGCTGCCGCCCTTCTCATCGACGGTCTTCTCCTCGACAAAAATCTCAGGTCGAGTGGCCAGCTGTCCGTACCAGCGAAGTCGCAGAGAGGTTGCTTCGGATTGGCGGTTAACCTTCTCACCATAAAGCTGGAATGATTTGTTGTCAAAGTACAGAGAGGTGATAGATGGAGAGTCGCTACCATCAAGCTCCTTGGCAGACTGCTGGCTGTAGACAAGAGCGGGCAAATGTCGAAGGATGACAGTCTTGACTTCAAGCAAGTTATCAGGATGAATCCAGACTAAAGCTATGTTAGTACTTCATGTTGCGATACTGAGGATGGTACCTAGGATTTGACTTACACTTATGAGCTGTGTAGCGCTCGCCATTGTGAGTCTCGCCCTGAGACTCGAGATTTAGGGGCGGTAGCTGTTGTTCACCGCCTTCGTCGAGTTGTTGCCGAATGGCAAAATACATGATGGAAAGCTTGTTGAGGAGGGGCGAGTAACCAGTCTCGGAGTTAAAAGGTCGCTGGGACAGGCTCAATTGCATCATAGGTCGGACCTTGTAACGATCTCCTCGCTTGCGGTCGTGCTTCTTAATTATCTTGAGGAATCCAGTGTAGTTGATCTGGCTGTACTTCTTGAGCTCACGGACCTCGTTGGTGATCTCGTCAAGTTCCGATTCCAAAGTGCGCAGGCGGGAAGCCGAGATCTCGCCCTTTTGAGGAGCCCCATCCTCCTCGATGGGAGCCAATTCCTTGAGCTTATCAAAAGCAGCGTCAACTCGTTCCTTGAGAGCATTAAAGCGTTGCTCCTGGAATTGAGCGACCTTCTCGAGTTGGTTGTTGAAGATCTCTTCGCAGAAACGAGTCTCGTCTTCCTCGGTCCACGGTTGGTTATCATCGTCGGCCACACCCTCCCTTAACAAGCTCTTAAGCTTTGTGTAATCGATGTACTTGTCCTTCCATGGCTGGTACACGGACTCGCGAAGGGTTCGACCGAAGCGCATTGTGTGTGGAGAGCAATTGAAGCTTTACAATTATTTCCAAGCAGACGATTAATCGCACGTGATAGAGCGCGAATAGGCCGCCGAGATCAAATGTGAAACAAATGCAGAATGGCAAGTATTCGAGATAGCTTCACTGACAGCGCATGACACAATGATGATGCAGCTTCCTCGATAACGAACCGGACGCGGCAATGGAGACGAGAGGAATGCTGCAGAAGCCGATGATGTCTAGAGGCGATGGACTCGAGAAAGAATGGATAAACAGCGCGATACGATGTAGCAGGTGATAACCGAACTTTAATGATGCGTCGTGCAAGAACGAGGTTAAACGATAACACAAATAAGTCACAGTTGGAGTTTGAAGCAAGGTAGGTTGAACAAGAAAAGGCTGGGCAACAACAGTGGAGTCAACTGCCCTGGACCTAGGCCTAAACCTGGGCGGCCTGACGCGAGACCCCACTGACTGATGGATGGACCTACCCAGCCCGCTCACTCCACTACAAAATCAAGCTCTTCAGCGGCTCTTCGGTGCCCAAAACGCATAACAGCTGCTGAAACTATCCCTCAGTGGGAAAAGGAACCGTGGCCCACTGGAATCGGCCTGGCAGCTTGATACCCGTTTCGCCTCGGGTTTGCTAATCCTTGCAGCATTTGTCTCCAATTGCCCTATCAGAAACAATGACTTACACACGTGTTGCCGTGGATACAGCTAAAAATCTAGGTACATATGTGTCTTTAGGTCCCGTCTGTCTGATCCCTGCCTTTGCGTGCATTCATGTGTCTCCGTCGACGCACGTGAAGACGACTAATTGGCCGAATAGCTCCAATTCCGTGGCATCAAGCTTTTCGTTGATGGAAAAGGAAGAGCTTTTGAGCATGAAAACCTCTCAAGATACTTCGTATTCTGATCCTGTCATGGCATGTCACTACCAAAAGGTATAGATAGATGTACCTATGTTGATGGTAAGAATTGGCTTTTGGCTAGAATTTAAGCTAGACCAGATATGAATAGATCATTTCCTTAGCAACGTCAACGGCACATGAGTGCATTACTCAAACCTCTCGCCTTAATATGTTGTCAGCAGGCTCAATGCTTGCTATCGTGGTGACGGCATCCTTCCTAACAAGGTACCTGTTGTCAATCTGCGAGTCAAGCTCTTAAGGTGATAAGAGGCAACTGAGCACGCGACCTGTCTTGGCCTGGCTATGTCAACTCGGCCTTTTTCTCGTTCATAAACTTGGGATCGGACCAATGGTAAGGATTTATCTCTTCCCCTGCATGAACAACAACAATTCAGTCAGACATCAATTAAGACATGGTTACATACGGAATTACGGATAAGATGCTGTGGGTTCGCTCATCTTTGCCGACCCAGCTACTAACCTAACAGGGCGGAAGATGTCTCAATACTACTTCGATTCAGCTGCTATTCTAATCGGGACTCTACCATATTGATACAATAGAATTCATGACGAGAGCAAGTTGATTACTGGCTCACATTGGACAGTGGTTGACCCTTCTTGCCCTTTATCAGCCGCCCCTTCCCAACTCTGACCCAAGACGTCGTTATTAAAGTTCCAGCTTTGAGACTTTTGTTCCTTCGGATTCAGGGTGCTCCCAAGACAAATCAAGCCACCCTTTTCAGTGGCTTGAATTCAATTCCGCTGCTTTTTTTTTCTAAGATATGAGAGGATTCTCATAAGTTTACTTGAATTTACCTAAGTCTACCTAAGTTTATCTAAGTTTAGTTAGGCTTTCTAAAGCTTTGACCAAAACACATCACGAAAGAATAGCACGGGAAACAAACAGATATTCGAACAGCTTGTCATTGTCATAGCCAACAGCCTTTCAAATTGGTATAACTAAAATAAGTAAAAATCCCTAACGCACCCTTTTATCATAACCGATTCCATATTCATGGTATCATCCTGTATCCAGCCCGTTGCTCCTATTGTCAAAAAACAAACCAGAAAAACGAAACTATGCAATTTCTATCTAGGCCTCAACCTTAATCTGGCTGAAGATTTCCTGCGCAGTGCGCTTGGTGATACCACCAGTGACAGGCAGGCTAGTGTACTTCTCGAGGTAAAGATCAATCTCTCGAGCAGCCTGGCGACCTTCGTTGATACCCCTGGGATTCTATTAGTAACTTTCCCAATGAATAGATGTAGAGTGAAACTTACCAGACAATAAGAGATTGACCACGGCGGGCGTCACCGGCAGCGAAGACGCCGTCAAGGTTGGTGCTGTACTTGCCAGGGGCGGTCTTGACGTTCTTGCGAGCATCCTTCTCGATCTCGTCACCGAGAACACGAGCCTCAGGGCCGAGGAAACCCATGGCGAGTAGGACGAGATCAACGGGGAAAAACTGCTGAGAGCCATCGACCTTCTTCATATCCCAACCACCGCTAGGAGACTTGGTCCACTCCACGCGGATGGTGTTGATACCCTTGACCTTGCCAGAGCCATCGTCCATGAACTCCTCGGACATGATGCAGTACTCACGGGGGTCCTTGCCGGTGTGCTGGCGGACCTCAGTGTGACCATAGTCGACACGGTAGATGCGAGGCCACTGAGGCCAAGGGTTGTCGTTGGCACGCTCAGGAGGAGGCTGAGGCAGAAGCTCAAAGTTGGTGACGGACTTAGCACCGTGACGGAGAGAAGTTCCGATACAATCGTTACCAGTGTCACCACCGCCAATGACAACAACGTCCTTACCCTTAGCAGAGATGTAGGCATTGTCACCAAGCTCGGAGTCGAGGAGAGACTTAGTATTCTTGTGGAGGAACTCCATAGCGTAGTGAATACCCTCGAGTTGACGACCCTTGATGGGAAGGTCACGAGCGACAGTAGCACCAGTTGCAATAACAACGGCGTTGTTGCTGGCTCGGAGGTCGTTGAGAGAGGGGTGGCCTTCCTCGCCCACGGCAACGCCAGTCTTGAAGATAATACCCTCAGATGCCATGAAGTCGGTACGGCGCTTGACAATTCGCTTGTCAAGCTTCATGTTGGGAATACCGTACATGAGGAGACCTCCAAGACGGTCAGCTCGCTCGTAAACAGTGACAAGGTGACCGGCACGGTTGAGCTGGTCAGCAGCAGCCAGACCCGCAGGACCTGATCCAATGATGGCGACAGTCTTGCCAGTTCGGACCTTAGGAGGTTGAGGGACCATCCATCCCATCTCGAAACCTCGGTCAATGATAGCACACTCAATAGACTTGATACCGACAGGGTCTTCGTTGATACCCAAAACACAGGCACCCTCACAAGGAGCAGGGCAAACACGACCAGTGAACTCGGGGAAGTTGTTGGTCATGAGCAGGCGGTTAAGGGCATCTTTCCACTGGTTTTGGCTGAAAATGTGTTAGTTAACATCCGGAACTTCTTATTTGGCAATGGGTTTACTCACAAGACCAATTCGTTCCACTTGGGAATAATGTTAGAGATAGGGCAACCAGTCTCGGACTGACAGAAAGGAACACCGCAGTCCATGCAACGAGCAGACTGGTACTTGAGCTCATCCTCATCCAGACGAGAGCTCAGCTCAGCCCAATCCTTAAGACGAGAGTTGACAGGTCGATACTTCTCCTGACGGCGCTTGTACATCTTGAACCCTCGAGTCTTGTCGAGAACAAGAGCGCGTTTCTTCTCAGCCGCGTTGTCACCAACAGCCTCCTCAAGATCCTGGAGCTTGGCGACCTTCTCAGACTTCTTGTGCTGGACGCCGGAGACAGCAGGCAGGTTGTACTCAGCACGCTTGGCCTCAGCAGCCTTGGCAGCCTCCTCCTCGAGCACACGCTTGTAGTCGACAGGGAGAATTTTGATGAAGCGAGGAAGGGCTCGATTGAAGTCAACAAGAATGCGAGCGGCACGCTCGGATCCAGTGTAGTGGTGGTGGTCCTCGATAAGACCGCGAACGAAGGCAATTTCAGCAGGGTCCTCGAGACCGCTGGCCTCAACCATCTCGCCGTTGAGCTTGGAGTGGAAATCACCGTGTACATCCAGGATGTAGGCAATACCACCAGACATACCAGCCGCAAAGTTGCGACCAGTAGATCCAAGAACAACAACGCGACCACCAGTCATGTACTCACAACCGTGGTCACCAACACCTTCAACAACAGCAGTGGCACCGGAGTTTCGGACAGCGAATCGCTCAGCAGCAACGCCACGGAAGAAGCAAGTACCGGTGGTAGCACCATACAAGCAAGTGTTACCAATGAGGATGTTCTCCTCAGACTTGAAGACAGCGGAGCGGGGAGGGTAGATGATCAACCGACCACCAGACAAGCCCTTGCCGACGTAATCGTTGGCATCACCCTCGAGCTCAAGTGTAACACCGGGAGCGAGGAAAGCACCAAAGGACTGACCAGCGGAGCCCTTGATGTTAACATGGACAGTGTCCATGGGCAGTCCAGCCTCACCATATCGCTTGGAGATGTGGTAGGAGAGGGAGGTACCCATCGCTCGGTCAGTATTGACAATGTCACACTCGATCCTAGAAGGGAGACCCTTGTCGAGAGTCAACTCAGACTCGGAGATAAGCTTGTTATCAAGTCGGACGTGAAGCTTGTGATCCTGCTTTCGGACGTTAAAAGTGGCAACACCGGGTCGGAGCTTGTGAGCAGGCGTCAGGAGAAGAGACAGATCGATGTTGGCTGTCTTGTTGGTTCGCAGGTCATCGCGCATCTTGAGAACCTCGACATGGCCAACCATTTCGTTGATGGTTCGGAAACCAAGCTGGGCCATGATGGCTCGGAGCTCGTTGGCAACATAGTAGAAGAAGTTGATGACGTGCTCAGGGGTTCCGGTGAACTTCTTGCGCAGCTCAGGGTCCTGAGTAGCGATGCCAACCGGGCAAGTGTTCACTAATAGGTTGTTAGCATGAATGATATAGATTTAGCTCTAAGGAGCTTGGGAAAAGCAAGATTTAACCCACAATGGCACTTTCGCATGAAGACACAGCCCATGGCGATGAGAGGAGCAGTAGCAAAGCCCCATTCCTCAGCACCGAGTAGACAAGCCAGAGCAACATCACGACCAGTCTTAAGCTGACCATCAGTCTGGACAACAACACGACCACGAAGATCGTTAAGAACCAGAGTTTGATGAGTCTCAGCGAGACCCAACTCCCAAGGCAGACCAGCGTACTTGATACCAGTCCATCGAGAGGCACCAGTACCACCATCGTGACCAGAAATCAGGATGTGATCAGCCTTAGCCTTAGCAACACCAGAGGCAACGATACCGACACCAACCTCGGAGACAAGCTTGACAGAAACTCGGGATCTGGGGCTGGAGCACTTCAGATCGTAGATCAGCTGCTTGAGATCCTCAATGGAGTAAATGTCGTGGTGAGGAGGAGGCGAGATGAGACCGACACCAGGGGTGGAGTGACGAGTGCGAGCAATAGACTTGGACACCTTGTGGCCAGGAAGCTCACCACCCTCACCAGGCTTGGCTCCCTGAGCCATCTTGATCTGCAGCTCATCAGAGTCAGCCAGATAGGCGGAGGTGACGCCGAAACGACCGGAAGCGACCTGCTTGATGGCAGAACGCATGGTGTCGCCGTTGGGCATACGTTGAGATCGCTCGGGATCCTCACCACCCTCACCAGTGTTGGACTTGCCGCCAAGTCGGTTCATGGCAACAGCGAGTGTAGAGTGAGACTCCATGGAGATGGAACCATAAGACATGGCACCAGTACAGAAGCGGCGGACAATGTCGGTCCAAGGCTCAACCTGGTCAATAGGGACAGGAGTACAGTCCTCAAACTTGAAGTCAAGGAGACCACGGAGAGTACAGTTCTTGATCTGCTCATACTCGGAGCGGGAGTAGGCCTCGTAAGACTTGTCGTTCTTGGTGCGAACGGCGTCCTGGATGTTGGCAATCGAGGTAGGGTCGTTGACGTGAGGCTCACCACCGTCACGCCAGTGGTACTCACCAGACTCAGGAAGACCAGCAATGCTGACGGTTTCTCGGGTAGGGTAGCCACGCTCGTGGAATCGGAAAGCCTCCTCAGCGATAGTCTCGAAAGTCATGCCCTGGATACGAGAAGCAGTACCCCTGAAGCATCGCTCAACGACAGACTCGTCGAGACCGAGAATCTCAAAAATCTGAGCACCCTTATACGAAGCAAGAGTAGAAATACCCATCTTACTCATGACCTTTAGAATACCACCGTCGCAAGAGTGTTTGTAGTTGCGAATAAGAGTCTCGTTGGTAGTCTTCTTCTTAATGAGACCCTCACGGTTCAACTTAAGAATGCACTCCATGGCAAGGTAAGGGTTGATGGCATCAGCACCGTAACCGAGGAGGACACACATGTGGTGAACCTCACGAGCCTCAGCAGTCTCGACAACGAGAGCAACCATAGATCGCCACTTGTTGCTGACAAGGTGGTGGTGAACCATAGCAGAAGCCAGAACAGCAGAGACAGGCACACGGTCAGCTGAGGTGTTGCGGTCAGAAAGCACAATGACACGGTCGCGGGCCTCGATGGCAGCGGAAGCTTCGTTACAGATCTCATCGAGATGCTTGATATAACCCTGAACACCTTGGTTCTTGGGGAAGGTCAGATCAATAGTCTTGACGGTCCACTCGGAGTACTTGTTGGACATGTTCTTGACGGCATTAAATTCCTCAATGGAAAGGATGGGGCTAGGGAGCAGAAGACGACCGCACTGTGAGGCGTCCATCTCGAGCAAGTTGCCCTGAGGACCAACATAGCACTCAAGTGACATGACAATAGACTCTCGGATAGGGTCAATCGGAGGGTTAGTAACCTGGGCGAACAGCTGTCGGAAGTAATCATAGAGAAGGCGAGGAGCCTGTGTCAGGCAAGCAAGGGGAGCATCGTTGCCCATGGAACCCAGAGCCTCCTTCTCATCAGCAGCCATAGGAGCGAGCAACAAGCTAACCTGCTCGTGGGTATAGCCAAAGGAGAGAAGTAATGGGTCAGCCTGGATAGCCTTGTCATCAAGCTTGGGTGCAAGGTCCAGGGCCTGCTCCATGATCTCAACGACCTTGGGCAGAGTAATCAATTCACTATCGAGCCAGGCTCGGAAGTCGTACCGACTTGAGACAGCTTCTTTCAACTCCTTGTCGTCAATGATACGACCAGCTTGTGTGTCGACCAAAAGCATACGACCGGGCTGAAGACGGCCCTTCTGAATGACAGTCTCGGGCTCAACGGGAATAGTTCCGACCTCAGACGCACAAATGATACGATCATCATCCATAACGTAGAAACGGCAAGGTCGGAGACCGTTTCGGTCGAGGTTGGCGCCACAGTATCGACCGTCAGCGAAGGTGAACAGAGCAGGGCCATCCCAAGGCTCCATCTGGCAAGCAGCCCACTCGTAGAATGCGGCCTTCTTGGGGTCCATGTGCTGGTTGCCCTGCCAGGCCTCGGGGACCATGAGCATAACAGCCTCAGGAAGAGAGAGAACACCGTTAATGGTCAGAAGCTCAAGAACGTTGTCGAAGGCAGCTGAATCGGAACCACCATCCTCGACAACAGGGTACATCTGCTCGAGCTCCTCCTTGAAGACGTCAGACTGCATAACACCCTCACGGGCGCGCATCCAGTTCTTGTTTCCTCGCAGAGTGTTGATTTCACCGTTGTGTGCAGCCCATCGGAGGGGCTGAGCACGGTCCCACGAGGGGAAAGTGTTTGTGGAGAAACGAGAGTGAACCAGAGCAAAGTGAGCCTCGTAATCGGCGTTCACAAGATCGTGGTAGTAAGAGTAAACCTGGACGGGAGCGAGCTGACCCTTGTAGACAATGTTCTTGTTTGAAAGGGAGCAGAGATAGAACCAGTTGTGAAGACCAATGCTCTGAGTGGCACGCTTTCGAAGGATGTACAGCTGTCTCTCAAACAAGCGCTCATCGAACTTCTCAGGGTCGGTCATCTCAGGAGCATTTCCAGTACCATAAGCAGATGCCAGGACAACAAAAGGCTGAGCAATGATAGGCTCACGCGATTTGGCAGCAGGTCCTAGAAGTGTCGAGTCGACAGGAGGCCTTCGCCATCCCAGGACTCGGAGGCCCAGCGACTCGGCAACATCTTCCAGTTGCCTCTTGGACTCCTGAAGAGTCTCTTCGTCGGGCTTAAAAAAAAGGTTTCCCACGGCATACTGGCCGAGGGGAGGCAGCTTAATGTCCTCCTCCTTCTCGAAGTTCTTGATGAAGAACCGGTGGGGAATGGATGTCATGACACCAGCACCGTCACCATCTCGCGCATCAGATCCCACGGCACCACGGTGGGTCATGTTGCACAAGAGGTTTCGGGCATCACTAACAATCTTGTGGCTAGGCTTGCCTTTGATGTGGCTGAGGATATGTTAGCGACATCATGATTCAGTCGACTTTGGAGCAACTCACCAAGCAAAACCGACACCGCAAGCATCCTTCTCATAGGAGGGGTCATAGAGACCCTGCTTCACCGGCAAGGCACCAGCCCACGAGTCATTGTTCTCAGTCTGATACTCATAAGGTATGTATGGTTGTTGCTCGGTTTCGGTGTGAATCTGTCGGTCGTCGAAGTCCTCGTTTAGGCCCATGCTAGGCAAGGATTCGATCGAACTTGGGTGGGGTTGTGGGGGAGTTCGGTGGGGGATTTATGTAGGATCGCGGGGCGCGCTGGTAAGAGCAGCTGTAGCCACTCTAATGGAGATCTAGCCTTGAAAATTAGCACGGATAAAAGGGAAAGATGGCAATTAATGGGTTGTATGTAATAGGCTGTAGGGTAATTTCCGGTGATTTCAGAAGGGTTTCCGGAGCGTGGCCGAGGAAGTCTGGGGTTTGCTGTTCACTGAGGGGTTGAGAAAAAAAAGAGTTGATAGGCTCCGGCATCGGGCATTGGTAGATAAGAAAATCTGACGATAAACTCAAAGTCACCACAGAAGATGCCCCGCCAAATTGCGCCCGCAGCTCCCACCACAGCCTCTGTTTCTGGCCGAATGGTTCTGGTATGGCAATTCTGCAGTGTTCATTTCATCGCATCCACTTCCAAGACAAGGCAGGCCAAGCAGGCTCTCACGACCAAGCTTCTGAGCTGTCTTATTCAGGTCATCGACCCACCAAGTTATCGGTGGTCTGCCGGGCGGGCCCCTTGTCCCAACTGCAGCGGAGTGGGATGTTTAGAGCAGCAGAGCCAATGATGGACTGTGCAATGCCAACAACCCAACCATGCAGCCATGCGGCTAAGACAAGGGGGCCGAAGAGGCGCCTGAGAATAGACGTCAGCTCAGCGATGCCACCAATTGTTGCAAATGGGAACAAATGCCACCAATGCCAGAGGAGCGCAATCGGAGAGGACTGTTAAGCTTATGCGCCAGAAATGCTATTTTCACTTGTCTGAGACATGTGATTTCGGTGTGTCGCCAGTTGAGGTCGTGAGAATGAGTAGTGATGGCCCGAATGTCGTTTCTCCAGGGACTTCTGATTGTCGAGGAGCTGTATCCAGTGTCGTAGACGATCCAGAAAGCATTTCCAGTCCAGGGTCCAGATGTGTTTGTTTCGAGAGGGAACGTTCATCACAACTTACCAAGTGGTGGTCCTCTTCACCAAGAGGCTATTTTATTCGTATAACGAAAGGGTATCAAAAGGCGACTGGCTTGCAGTGCAATAGTATGCAGGATGGGCACGTTAGATTCTAAGGAGAGGCGAACGCGAGAGGACAGAGCAGTAGCAGTAGGAGTAAAAGATCAAGAAGGAAGAAAGTTGGAGGGGAAGGGCAACGGCTCTGCTTTTATGAATGGGAGGAGAGGGAGTGGGAGCAGAGGAGAGGAGAGGAACGGAAGAAAGCCAGGGAATTGATGTCCGGAGGCGTCCAACGCAAGCAGTGAGCGGCAGCTCAAGCCAGTGGCAGCTCAATGGATGGTTCACTGCCTCTTTTCGAGTCAATCAATCCACTGGGTCCAGCTTCGGGGCAGGTGAAAGCAAGCCCCACGAAGGAAATGGACAAGCGAACAAAAAAAAAATCCAATGGAGCGGCTACGGCGTGCAGTGGAGGGGGGAACCTGGAAAGGCTGCTAGGGAGGGGTGTAGATGAGGGGGAAGCTAGTTCAGAGGGGGTGTACATCTGGAGTAGGGCTTGGGCTTGAGTGTCTGTCTGAGCCTGAGAGTGAGGTTCCATGAGAATGCGGCGTTAGAGCAGAGCAGATACGGGGGTTGTGCATAGCGCAGTGGGGGGACTGATGATGTTGATGGCTTGTTGAAGAGCACACTACAATGGATGGACGACACATGTTTATGACGGATGCCAGTGAATGGCATTTCACATGGAAAGTAAGCGTTTCTCTGATGTCTTCCAATGTCTTTAGTTCAGCCTCCCTCTAAACTTTGTTTCTAATACCAGCTCTCCGCCATCTTCACCTCTAATAATTCTTCAATTGCAATTCATCTACCCTCTACTCCATACTGTTCGGCGTGCTGGCTCCGAACCCGACCTAAGTAGGCGTGTCGCATGGACCCTACCGTGGCTCCATTTCCCTACCGTTTCCCCCATGCAGCAGATGAACGGGGATTAGGGGACGGACCTTGAGAGGGAAAAGTAAACACACTTTCCAGAAAAAACCACAAGCAAATGAGGTTGCAGGCATTTGTACGACGCCTCCATCATTGACATGCCACTGTTTGAGGAACATCACGTTCAAGGCATCAGCATTAGGAAGTTCAGAAATGTTTAACTTAAGTTTTCCTCTCAGCATCTCTTCCGCTGACACTACCCCGTACCGCGAGTAATTGTAAGGTTTGTCAAAGCCAGGTTAGGGTTGGCCTATTCTCCTCAAAATCGTATTATTCTCCAAATTTACTATATCATATGTCTTTCCGTACTCCGCGATTCGTTCAGCTCCCCAATTCCTTGTATGAAATCTCACCTATCCATACCATTATCCCTTATTCTTAAATTTTTAATCCTAAAATCATCTTACTTTCACCTTCGGAAATTCCTCCGAAGTCATTCCTGAAGCCCTCACTTTCAAGCCTTGACGTGCGCCCGTCCGCTGTGTTCCGCTCACCCTCCTCCGTAGATCGGCCTCCCTTCTCGGCAGATACCTCTTTGGAGGCGAAAACGCACATCTTTAAATATCAGCGTACTAGGGGGTGCATAACCAGCAAATCAGACGAGTCGGATTTGGAAATGTGTTGTTGCAGCCCTCTATTTCTGATCTGCACTCTTGGAGGTTGAGATCTGCTTACAACTACATCTTCGAAGAGGAGATAAATGACGTTTAATATAATAGTGGCAAGATTTATTTGTTTTGAAATACATCTCGTGGTTTTATGGCAGGATACTCCGTAATCCCCATATCCCCTCATAATACTATTGACTCCCCGCGTTTATGAATCAACCCACTTGATGTTATTGCCTGACTTTCGACCCTTCGCCAACCATAATCTGACCTGACAGCTAACAATGTTTCATCTGCAACCCCAGTAAGATTGTAGTTGGCGGTCAGTGAATCGGTCAGCCTGGTACAGCCAGTCAATTTCTTAACAAAACATATCACGGTTCACAAATGGCCTCATCGCTGTTGTTTTTTTGGCCGAGGTTCCCGCCCTAGGCAATATCCTCCGCTGCTCCTATTTCCTGTTGAAATCGCTCGCTCCTCTCCGCTGTGCTCCGCTCTCCGCGTTCATCTCAAGCCTAATCTGTTTTAACCGACGCGGAGTGTAGGAGAAAGAGAGATCCTCGTTATTGCGTCCAATCAATCATAGACTACTAGACAGCTACTATCGCATATCTATCCGCCAAGCTGTCAATCTGTGAATAGCTTTGCAACATGGTTTCGTGTAAGAGAAATGCGACCGAGGGAGGGATTGCTTTGCCGCTAACGATGAGCCAACCAGTTACGACGGCTTTGAGCCATGGATCAGGGTGTAAGTGCCAGGATCTGGATGGATGGCGCCGAATGGCTGGAAGATGTTGCTAATCCGTGCGACGCCGGCTGGAACGTTAAACCTTCCTCTGCAGGGATAATCTCGACCTCTTCAACTTGCGACACCAATCACGGCTTGTCACTTTCAAAGCCCAGCTAGGCCGATGTCGCGCCCACGTTGTCTTGTCTCGACGACCAAGAGCTACTGGATGAGCACACTTGCTTGTGAACCTCCATGGGGCGGGACCTTTGACGTACAGACGCTCACTGCGCGGGGGAGCTTGAGCCGGTCCTGATTCGTCTATCAACCCTCATATTTCACTGCACTACACTACCTTACACTCCGAGGAGCTGGATGTTGCATCTGCTGTGCGAGATTTGAGATGTGATTCCGCGAAGCACACTACATTCGGGCCAGTGCCAGTGTCCCTACGTACATGCAAACGCCAGATTGCTACTACGTTATTCCTAGTGTTGTAATTTAGTGTGGGACGTGAAGCAGCAATGAGCTTACTACCCAGGTGGTACTTGGGTCTGGCCGTGATCTTCACCTTGTCTCTACCTGTCTGTATGCCACGTCGACGCAAGCATTACGACGTTTGAAAAGGCCTTCTCCTTGTCCTTTTATTTGCCTCATCTACGGTTGTCACTGCTGGGCTCGTGTGAGAAGCAGGCCACATTGCATAGTGGAGTTGATTCTGAAATTATGCCCTGGGATTTCGGGATGTTCTTGAGAGTCGCCGAGCGCATCTTGGAGCCAGCCGAGGACAGGGACCCCCATTTTGAGGCTATGGTTCTCAGAGTCAGAGCCAGCGCCTTAGATCGCAGATGGGAAGCACTTACACGTGTGATATTCATCGCCGTCACCTCATTATCTCACAGATTCACAGTCAAAAGATGGACAACATAAAATTGGAAGAGGCGACCAATCACAGTCTACGAACTCATGTCATTTCTTATCTCGAACCAACCACCGTTAGCTATCTCTCCAGGTGCACTAAAACGGAACAAGCTCGTGCCGTGCACACCACACACACGGCAGCCAAAGCGTGCCAAGGGTTGAAGATCGTCTAGCGCCGTCTTTAGTGAACGCCATCGCGCAGATGCACCTGTCTCACCATGCTTCGGGAGTCCCTGCGGGGACCCTGCGAGGTTCTTCGAAGTGCTGCAGTTGCAGTTGCAGTGGGCTTGCATGAAAGACGTCACTTGAGTTGGGCAATTCGAACCGGTAGAGGGCTCGGAGCCAATGGCAGGGAGATATATACTTTCATTTCATCTGCGTTGTGAAAACATGTGGTCTGGGGAAAGACAGACAATATCTGGCCAGTTTTGCGCGGATCTCATCTCACTGCTCCCCGATGCATGTTGAGTACGGTCTTTGTCCTCCGTTGGACATGACAACTAGCACTTTCACGAATACGTATGCATTCCGAAACTCGACTCTACTCGACTCGGTCGCATTGCAGTCAACAGGATCCAGCCTAATGCTACCAGATCTCGTTCGCGTTCGCCGTATTTCCTAGTGCGGGAGCCACAATTGCTTATCTCTCGGTGTTGATACCGCATACAAAATATGCTAAAACGGCGGGCGAATGGATACCAACAACAGCTCAAATCAAGAGCCGGAGGATTATAAATAAAAGCAAGCAGCTGGTTTGCTCGTAGTTGCGGAGCTTGTGGACCATAGCGAGTTCGGCGTTGTTAACCCTCGGCCTGTCCTGTATTATTCGCTGCGGTGCATCGCCATTACAGACGGGCTTGCGGAGCCGTCAAGCCAAGCCAGAGCCAGAGATGCCCAGAGCCAAGTTCCCGATCCCCGAAAACTCGGAATAAAAACAGAGAAACAGTCATTTCATGGCCGACGGAGAGACGCCGACGGTCTTTGCGGTCAAATTCCGGAGTTTTCGCTTTTCTATGTGTAGTCTTTCCAGGTTGACTCTCACCTGCTGATCCCGACTTCTTCCGATGTTGAACCTCAGGTAATTTGCGAGCTACTCTACTTTACCAACCAAGGTATGGAATGGATTCTTTGCATGAGGCAAGGGTCTAGCGCAGTGCAGTAATGCAAGCGACGTTGCAGGAGTTTGTTCAGAGCAAGGCACAGCAATCTATAATTTGGTTACCTCACAAAATGAATAAACCACCAACTCTCCCTGCAGCCTCATGCTGATCGTGTCAGAAGGTTTCCGAACAGCCTGAAAATCTTGGCTCCAGGCGGTGAGTTTGGTTCAATGTCGGACTGACACAGTTGTAGTCATTCTTTGGGGGTTTCATTTCCCAGATCAGAGACATGAGTCTAGAACAAGCGAGATGTGCTGCGCTGCACTGGCTGTAAACCACTCATCTCAAGCCGACCCAGCCGCTGAAAAATATAGGTTCTGTCCGACTCGCGAAAAGTCTCGTCAACCGGAGTCTCACCGTTGACCGAGGTCATGTCTCATAATTCACATATCATTTTTTGATCAAGAACCCTGCCAAATCCTCTCTTTAGCAATCATTACCTATGTGAAGCTTGTATTGTTTCTACGAAGGGCTCCCACCAATGGCGGCTATTAAGCGCCTCAGCGCGTCTATAGCGTAAACTGCCCCGCCATTTGGCAATGGTAACTTTAGGTTGTCCTAGAAATGTGAAGATGATACGACACCAAGAACAGCTACACCTAAACAGCTTGACGCGAGCGCGTCTTCCAACTGTTTTCCATGTTCACCACACTACCAGATTTTACACCGCGAGATGTAAGTATCTGCAAAGTGAAATTGAACTTCAAATATTAACATTTCCAGTCGCATTCTTTGTGGTATAGATCTTCTCGCAGCCCTTACACCCCACCAGGTCCTCTGGACGATTTTAATGGAGATATACATAGTCAACAACATGGCGCAAACCAATCCCGACAACGGACAAAGCTCATTGAGCGCTCAGCTCTCGCCCGACTTGCTGCGGATGAACAATACATGCAGCGGAGACGATTGAACGTCCAAAATTATGGTAGTGGCTGGCTAAAACCACCGGGTGTTCCTAAGACGTTGCACCAGATGCGCGAGGAGAAGCGGGAGCAAGAGGAGCACCAAGAAGCGATGCGTCGAGAACAGCTAGCTCAGGAACTTGCCGAAGCTGAAGCAGAGGGCATGCCTGGCGAAGGAACAATGGACGATGTTCAGCTTGACGGCGCGCAAGACTTGGACGATGAAATTCCCGATGCTAATGAAGAAGGCTATGCTTTTGGCGATGACGATGACGAGGATGAAGACGAAGACGAAGAGGATAGCGAAGAAGAGGATGATGGAGGTGACGAGGAGACAGACGATGAAGCCTTAAGAGCAGAGCGCCAGAACGATCTCATGACCACACGCATGAGGATGGGTGACGATGCTTTCCGTGAAGCACTTGTGCGCGGTGAGCCAGATTCTGTTGACATGTACGGCGATGCGGAAGATCTAGAAGAGGAAGAGAATAACGGTCATCTTCTTGACGAGGAGGATTTCGCTCAGGACGACGAGGGTCTCGGTATGGACATGGATGCCGACCTCGACGAAGATATCCCCGAGGCTGAGAGCGGCGGCTACGAGCACACCGACTCAGAAGCCGAGCTCTCCAGCAGTGAGCAAGAGTCCTCTGACGATGACGACGATGATGGAGACGACGTCGATGTCAGCTTTGCGCCTCGCTCTGCAACCCTTCCACGACCTATGTCGCCCACTTTCGCCGGCCATTCCAGCATGTCACATCCTCGCGCCAGTATGGATCTGAGTAACCTCCTCTCACAAGACGGCAGCAGCTTTATGCAGAGCAGTCCTGCCGGGCGACGAGCCCGTCACTAGCACTTTACGACTAATGCGACACGATCACAGATAGACAAGTTCAGACAGCAGTCTTATATACCCATTCATTGTTCATTATCGACAGAATTGAAATTGAGCGCTCCCTCTCTTTCACAAAGTGAAGACAGGTTGCCAGCCACAGGCTTGCCCAGAAGTGTGATTACAACCTTTGTAGAGGGCAACATGTTCGTTGCGTGTGATGCTTCTGCCCAAATACAGATTATCATGCATTATTGTAAATTTCAAAACGCCCATCCAAACGCCCGCCCAGAATGCACATCGTACAAATCTTTTCCTTCTTTTTTCCACGGTCAAGTAATGATTTTCCTAAGTAGCGTAGTGTCAAGTCGATAATATCGTATACGAGGTTGCTTGATCAAAATAGCCAGACGTAGATGAAAAGCATGATGACGGCGGCAAAGAATATAAGCCAGACCTTCCAGCCGACACCTGTTCGCTGAGCCATAACAAGCATGCGGTTCATAGTACCCCGAAGTCGCAGGCGTGTCGAGTCGAAAGAATCGTTCATCTTGTCCGCTAGCGCTGAGGAATCACGGATCTCATCTCCAATGGCAACCGTCATCTACAATCCAATTGTCAGCAGCCTACCAATCACAACCTCAGGGATAGAACTTACATCCTTCAATATCTTGACTTTACCAAGAATACCCTCCACCTGCGCATCATTCTGGCTCTCAAGCTCATTGAGCACTGCATCACTATACTGACCTCTCTTATTCGGCGTCGCGGACCGGAAGGAACCAGGTCTGGACGAGTCGAAACCTCCCTGTCCAAGGGGAGAAGGCGAGGGGGCGCCGTACCCGCCGTAGCCGTATCCCCGGCTTGGGCTTGCGCTGACGGGTCGTCGAGATGCTGCGTCGCCAGTATATCCTTCGAAGAGAGCGCTGCGGGAGTCGCGCTGGTGAAGCGACGAGGAACCGAATCTAATGATGTGTTGTCAGTTTCTGTTGTCTGGGATCGATTGTTGAAGTTCTGGTGATGCGATTTGCCACCATCTGCCAAGGAGTGTCCGTACCGTTGCGCCATGGCTATTCAGTCGAGACCAGATAAAAAGTCGACAAAGCCAAGAAGGGGTTTGTATATCAAGGAGACGAAGATTTGAAAAATTATCGAGGGGTTCACGAGTCTTGGGTCCTCCCCCTACAATAGATACCCTGGTTGTTTTTCTTAGGTGTTCTCTTAGTAGCTGATGACAGCCCCAGCGGTCTGGCTCCCCAATGAGCCACGGAGGATACGTACCGACGCCGCCCAATCCCGTGTCATGGTCTTTTCAATTCAAAGTTGAGATCAAGTTTCGACTTTTGAAGGCTAAGTATACAAAGTAATTGTTGAACTGGCTTTGTGTTAAATTAGGCACCGAGTTACGCGTATAATGACGAGTCTGCGGTTATAACACTGAGATATTGGCATCAGTGAGTCAAACATGGGCACATGGGTTTGAGCTCCCGAACCAAGCTCGTGACAAGCATCACAAATTCTTTGCTGCAATGGGTTTGACTGTATTAATGTCATTTCACATTGCTTTTAATGCAATTGACTGTACATGTACAGTACAGATGCAAGCCGTTAAATGCTAAAGGTGGTTGATGCTATCCACGACTCCATGCCGCCTGGATCCCCAAGTCCGGGGCCAGGTAAACAGGTATAATCATCCACACCCTATCCCTTTTATTTTTGCTCAGTCCCAAAATCATAACATCGTACCGCCCCTTGATACACCAGTCCATTAGAGAAAGTCAAGTCATGACTTGCACTTAGTCGGACATCTTGGTGTCTTCGTTCTCGTTAGCGGGCTGGAAGTCCTCATCGTCTTCCTCGTCCTCATCCTCGGCAGGATTCTCTGCGGCAGCCTTGGCGAAGTCAATCTGAGCACCTCGAGTGCGGCGACCCTGGACGATGTTGTTGGGGTCGATCTCGTCCATGCCGTCGTCATCATCGTCGTCCTCTACACGCGTGGGTTAGCGTAGTTCATGGTCTAGGTGTTGCAGATGGGCGCAATTACCAGCTTGAGCGACCTATTAAAACCATGTTAGCATGAGTCAATAAGTACGCGATAGAAAGACAAAAAACATACCTCCTCCTCATCATCATCACTGTCATCGTCGTCGTCCTCATCCATGGCAGTGTCCTCGGTCATATGTTCAGCAGGAGCCTTGCCCTTTCCCTTCTGCTCAGCAAAGGTTGCGCCATGGGCCTGGGAAGGGTTCTGGGGAAGAGTAGCACTGTTATCGGCCATTATTGCGGTAGATTTGAAGTATTGAGGAGTTGAAAGTGTGGTATTGTTTGGTAGCGGTGTGAATGTTAACGGGAGGTATATGCAAAGGTTGAAATGCGGCGCGAGATGCGAGTGCTCTGAGCTGCAAGTGCGACCCAGATCTTCATTAATATCCATGGCAACCAGTGGAGGTGAAGCTGCGAGGGCTAGCCCGATATAGACTAGAGACATCTTTGTCATCGCTCACGTGACATGGCTTGCGATACTCGGTAACAAGACTGAAATTACTGGCAAAAGGGTATATTAGTTTATTAATAAGCACTGTTGTACTGTTATACTGCAGCATAAGACATCCTGAATATAAAAACAACATACGTTAACGTCGTCCCTGTCAATAGGCACAGGAATCAGTGGGAATAGAAGCTGAGACTCCCTACCTAGGTTGATATTTAATTGCTTCCTCTTCATCTGACTATCATGCTATATTCTTATTCGGGCTCCGGCTGGGTTGTTTCCTAGTACAAACACCTACTTTTATCCCGAATCTGCTGTAAAGATACCAGGTCAATAATACCCTTCGGAAGCTCAAGGCTTGCGATTGCATCGCCATGTGATTTGATCAAGCTACTGTCTAATCCCTCCTCCCGAACGACATGATTATCCATAACTCGATTCCAAGCCTCTGTAACATAAGTCCGGAGGGCCGTTCCCCATGTGTCCTGCCAGATTAAAGTCGAATCTCGTTTGCGGAAAATGGATAAACAGAGGGAAGTCAGGAGGAAATTGGAGTTAGAATACAGGTCGCCATCTTTCAACATTGGCTTCTGTGGCTCTTCGGTACCTCCCTAGTCATACATACAATCACAGATGCCCAGCACAATACTCGAAATAAGGTAGTCGGTATAACGCACGCGATGAAGGTCACTCTTTATTCTGGCTCAACGTCTATTTCCCCTCTCCTCCCGCCAATGACATGACAACCATAATGGCAATAAGCCACCAGTACCTATTCAAACGTTAGCATTCCATTTCCACTATAGCTCTTTTCAACTTACTTTTGCAAAAACGATTTGGGCTCTTCCTCCTCCGCCTTCTTTCCATTTGGCGACAGCACAACCGGCTTATTCAGCTCAGGCTGACTACCCTTCTTCTCAGCAATAACAACAGCCTTAGGTCCAAAATCCCTTGTCTGTCCAGCATCAACCCTCACACCCTTGAGCGCCACGCTGCGTACATCACCGCTCTCGTCTACAGAGAGTAATATCGTAGGCGCGTATCCACGGTCAAAATTCTCCGTTGAGGCAGCTGTTGTACCGGCGATCCAGCGCGAAGACTTGGGGTCATAAATGCCAACGCGGACAAGTGAGGCTGTCTCGGGGAGTTCGGGGGCTTCGTACGAGACGATTTCAGTGGAGATGAGGGATGCGGCGTCGTAGGCGACTTCAGCTAGGGGTTGGGGTTTTGAAGGTGAGGATAGGATAGGTTGGGCGTAGATTTGGGCGGTACGCTGCTCGGCTGCAACGAGAGCGGCGGTAAATATTGTTGATAGAAGAGTTGTGATCTTCATTGTGACGGCGGCTTATGGTTCGCCTTCGAATTCAGTGAAATGATGTTGAAAATAGCTGGTCTTGGACTTTGAAAACGACACATGGGTAGCTTCAACGCGTCGGTTGATTATCGGCTAATTGGTGCCAGCATACCCAATGGATCTTAACCATTCCGCAATCTGGGACAAATCAGGCCAAAACTGTATATCAGGATGTTGTAACCATGAACTTTTGAACGATGCAGTGAATGCTCACAGTTGAGACTATTTAGAGTTCTGCCTCAAGTAGATTTACAAAACAGCATGTTACCTTCCCTTCCGTGTACCATAAAAAGCCATGCAAAAGTCGCCCTTATCCCCAACGCCTGTAAATGTAGTGCTATGCAGAACCTCCTCTTAATCTTCTCGTCACAGTCATGCTCCCGTTCATAAAGGTATCCTGGCCGTACCACAATCTCCTTCAGCGGATGATTCTAGAATTGAGGCGAACCGTATGCATCGGTGCCTTTCAAGAACCAATTACACTTGCGAGTCTAATCGTCTGAAGCGGCGTTATCTCCGTCTGAAGCGTCATCACCCTCGTCTTCGTCGTCGTCTGAACTGTCGGATTCTAAAACATATCCCGGCGTTCGTTCAACCAGACCCTTGTAGTACGCCACGAGGACTTCAGGATTTGGAACAATTTTCCAGTCCACGCGGTAAAGAAATTCAAGTTCCAATAACTTGAGTTCGGCCACTCGAACTCCGCCAACCCTTGCATAAGTGGTGTTGTTCCAGAAAGAGTCTGATAACCCTTTCGCAGCGACTGTGGCAGCAGTGATAAGAAATCGGTGCACAGTCAACGTATTAATGGTGAATTCTTGATACATAGCGCATAACCGGTCAATATAGTAGACCATAGCTAGGAGAAGCGGTGGTGTCAAGGTCGCATGCCGGGCCAAACGGTGCAGGTAATCTCGAACAGAGATTCCAGGTGGGGTTCTATACCTATGTCAGCTGGGTGTATTCAGCCCAAGTTAGCAGAGCTACAATTTACCTTGAGTGAAAGCGTGTCAATCCGCCATTCGATATCCGGATGGCGTCATTTGTAGCAATCAACTCTGCCAGCATATGCGCGACCAGTTCCACCATATCCTCCACAGCGCAGAGCTCATAGCGGTCCGGTAAAACTTTTGGTGGAGGCGTGGAAGGCTTTGCACGTTTAGTTGTCTGTGATGATGAATGTGCAGCGACAGTAGCTTCTGAGTTGGTCGGAGCGGGCGAGCTTCGACGCTTTGTTGGTGACACCCCGCTTGGAGCTTGGCCCTGTTTCACGGTCTGGTCGTGAGAAGTCCGGGAGGGGGGAGCAGGACGAGGCGATTGGGAAGGATGCGCAGAGACCTTTTGAGACAGTGAAGACGGTGGTCGTTGAGTTTCAGGGGAGCTGTGTACGCCAGGGTCGTTTGCGACGTATTGTCTCGGGCGTTGTATTGGAGAGGACTTCATGGCGTCGGCAGAAGACGAAGTGTTGGAGCGGGTAGAAGGCCGTCGCCAGCTCTCCGGCGAAGCTTTTGAGGAGTGCTGAGGAGACGAGGTCGCATATCGAAAGGCGGCAGGAGAGGCATTGGCGGAGGCGGACAAGGCTGGAGACGTCTTCAGCATGATTTGCGGCGCATCGTCGAGCTGTCGGTTCGTCGGTCGGTTGGAGGATCGAGGGGTTTTGCACCAGTTGAGCTTGCAGTTGCAGCAGCAGTGTGCGATTGGTTTAGGTAGGTTGGGTTGGGTTTCTTTTTGGTAGGGCTGAAGGATGCGATGTTGAATGTCGGTAAAGGAAGACAAGGGTCTTCAAAGATTGAAAAGTGGCAACGAAAGAGTAGAAGTTGAGGTTCAATACCGATCAGCAGATAGATAGGTAAGTCATGTATGGGGTCTAGTGGAATCGCGAATTAGATCATGGCGTTTGATCGATGCCATCCATGTGGGCGCGACACTGGCGCAACCTGTAGTGTCAGGCACTGCGCTATCGACAAGAACGCTCACCGAAGGGTACCAGGCTAGAGGGCTAGCAGAGATCCTAAAGTGGCCTGGGCTGCTGAGTGTGGTAGCTTCTATGGCACGGGTTGGGGAATAAGGTGGTATGGTTAGGTTGTTAACAAACTTCAAAGCCTGTATGACGCATGGGCTTAGTGGAGCAAGGTGAACGGAGAAGCCGGGGCCAGAAATGGAAGTTGCAGGCTTTTCTTTTCTAGCGACCGGAGACCGGAGCGCGCCCTCTCAGGTCGGCTGCCTTGCAGAATTTCTTCCAGTGGATGGATGTGGGTGCTGGCCGGCTAGCAGACATGGAGTTTGTTAGTCACGACTGGTTCAACCGACCAGGAGATTTTGTCCTCAATAGACCAGGCCTTGGCAGGCCTTGGCACAATGACTCGGGTACCGTATCATGGCAAATTGTACTGCGTAAAATCCTTCAAGAAATCCAGGCCTTTGGTGAACCTTTCTGAGACGAATGGTTTCCCCTCCTTGGGGATTTAGAGCGGGTGAGGAGGCCTTAACGACGCCGCCACAATTGGGTATAGGCTGATAGTTGATAGCCCAATTAGACAGCCTAGACAGCATGTCTTCCACCCAACTGGTGGTGTAAGAATGGCGTAAGTATGTTTGAAATCCTGACAAAGATGGGTATCGCGACTGGTTGACAAAGCGTTCTT
Organism: Fusarium austroafricanum; assembly: GCA_012932025.1. Classification (NCBI taxonomy): domain Eukaryota; kingdom Fungi; phylum Ascomycota; class Sordariomycetes; order Hypocreales; family Nectriaceae; genus Fusarium; species Fusarium austroafricanum. The sequence goes on along the minus strand of JAADJG010000314.1, from coordinate 12,923 downwards.
GTGATTGACAAGTCAATGCCTCCTCCCACGATACTCTGGTGCTCTGTCTGCCATGGCATGATTAAGACAATAACAATCACGGCATGTAATGAGGATATACCGCTCCAGCACTAAACCACTAGTTAGACACCCTCAAGGTCCCTGCTTAGACGAGACGGCTGGGGTTTACGTTACCCCAGATGCACTTCATTCCCCAATCCCCCAGACAGAGCCTCGTACAGCGACGTTCGTGAGCCACTCAAGCCACAACGTGGACAAAACAACGTGCCACCAGAGGTCAGAGCATACCTACCACATATCAACGCCCGGAACAAACTTTCATGTGCCGACGAGCGGATCATTCCAAACCTGGAGTTCGGTGAAGGAGAATAGAATTAGTGTCGTGGAGCACGACGCACGTTGAGCGTTTGCGGAGCGACATTGCGATAGCTCTTGTTACTATGAAACCGTCGGTCTGGGTAGGAAATTTGATAACGCGGCTAAACTTCAGATGAAAGAGGAAGGTTGCTGGGTGTTGTCTCCGAAGCGGCTCCAGTGTAGGCTTGATACTCGTCAGTCGTCACATATCCATTCGCATTGCACCTTGCATGTGCTCGAGGCTCAGGCTCGATGTTACCTATGTTATTTTCCTATGTCATTTGGCATGAGGTATTGTTGATAGGGCTGTTACTATCAGACGATGATAAATATGGAGTCTCTATCTAAGAACATGGCACCACCTGAGGTCGATGATTCTGCTGCTCCCTTTACTCTCCAATCGAACAACACAGGCCATTAATTTACCTCTTTGTACCTGATTTTTCTAGTTTCCTCCCCAACCTTATAACAAATAACCTAGAATAGACCCGAACTTCCCTCAAGAGTAACAAAAGTACCAGCAATATAGTGGTCAACTGTAAGGATATGGGAGCACCAGGACTTGACGGCTTTCTCATATCTGAATTGCCACTCAGTTGAGTAACTTTGGCATCTAACTACCTATGGTTTGCAAATGTAGGCTCAGCCCCATATTTATTATGTTGTTCTGTTGTGGAATATGTGAACTTTATCGCAAGTTGCGTTGATTGTGGAACAAACCTGAGGGGTATTGTACTTCAGTGCTTCATGACGACTGATTCAGTATGCCATGGATACGCAGATAATGAAAACTAAATATTTGCCCCTTAGACTCTCTTATTTATTATGCCAAGGACTTTAATAATATTTCGCTTGGGCTTATTATGTCATTGATTAGCCTTTTGTCTTTCGTAAATCATGAGAAATCCTCCAGAGTTTACTAATTTTCAAGCTACCGCCAGTTACACAAGACCTTCTAAGCCCGATCGGCATCAATTGATGCCAGGAAAATTTCGTAAAGATTGAGAGCACTCATGAAGAGCCATGATAGCTTTGAGCATCATGTCTCATGACATGGTCTAACAATAGTGGCGCTCATAGCAGGCTTTGTGGCTGATCACTTCTCAAGCCACACATCAACTTAATTTCTTATCATCTCGATAAGACTGAAGCACGTGCCGCAGCTCGGAGTCCGCCTTTGACGTGATCTTTGGACGACGCCATGTTCCCCAGACTGACTTGATAGCAACTTGCAAGTTTATTTGGTTGACAATTTAAGCTCCGGCATCGAAAGCAAACTACTTTTCGACTCTATTGTCCGTGATCAATTAATAATCTTCATCTTTCGGCTCTTTTTTCTCAAACGAATGCCAGGATTATCAGCGCATACGGTTTGATTGGGTGTGAAGGCGCCAGCATCATTCACAGTCTTCTTGATTTCTAGGTTTTCCCCGGAACAAGCAACAGCCACTACTATATATTTCATCGATCTGCCCACGATATCCCTTTCTTACATCGTCCTCCAACGACTCTGGATTTATCAACGTATCTCGTTCTAACACCTTACATAAATCGTCCCCATGGCTCGAGCGCAAAGCCACCCGATTCTGGCTCAGTTGCGGAACGCTAGAACTTTACCGGAGCAAACCGCTGCTCTACGAGCTCTAAAGAATGAAATCGTCGGTCACGTACAAAGAAAGGAGCAATGGATTGGCTTAGGTGTTCTTGATCCTATTGTGAGAACATTGGCCTCAGCCAGATCGCCTGCCAAACCAAATGGGAAGGACTCTCGATTTCCTCTGACGCTAAGACCGCTATCGGAAGATGAGAGTGTGAGGTTACAAGCGCTGCAACTGGTGGCCAGTTTTGCGAATGGTATGTTTTGAATGAAGTCCTTGATCTAGCCTTGTCACAGTTGCTGATAGACAAGAATAGGAGGCCCTGCTTTCCTTGCACCCCTCCATGCCGCTCGAGCGATTCCCACCCTCATGGCCAATGTCTCGCCATTCGCCAACGCACCGCAACTCGTCGTTGTGGCTCTTAAAGCATTAAAAGATATAGCTGATGCTTCTACCCTGGCGGCACCATCATCTCCTATCGATATCGAATCCTTGGCCGATACTGTATTTTCGGCTCAATACCTCGACTCTTTTGGGGCGATGCTATCTATCACTTCCACGAATATCCTTCTACAATCTCAGGTCTCCCTTGCGGCGGGTTTGATATCTCGACTTTGCCATGAAGAGCGCCATCAACAAGCATTGGCAACATCGGGAATATTGGATGCGTTAGCAACGCGACTAGCAAGCGTTGCTGTTCTTCGTGGAGAGGTTGTCCCAGGGGCTGATGCAGCGGCACGGAACGACGGCCTTTTTGAAGCTTTCCCTGATCCTGCCCCCACGACTTTGAGATTAGATTCAATACTCGGGGCCATCAGTGCTATTTTGGGAGATTCGAAGTATAGAGCAAACAGGCTAGCCAACTCGCCATCCATCCTTGCTGTCTTCCCACCGATCAAATTCGAACCCCCAGGAAACTCAGACATGGAACAAACAGGCCCAAATGGTACCCGCCAGCAACCTGTGACCGCGATGGAGTACATGCTTCCAATCAACCTACCTCGAACCCCATCTACGTGCCCCTATGGCTCACTGCCACCAGGTGGCTCTTCAGATTCTCAATCATCCAGTCGATCATCGCTGAGCAAGTTCAGCTCGTCTGCTATATGGGATTCGCCTCGGTTTCAGGCAATGGGCGCGAGCAGCGAAGATACAGAAGAAATTGAGAGCCCCTTTATTCCCTGGCTGGTCCGCCTAGTGAGACGTTCGAGTGAAAACGAGCGTCTCCTTGCATCTTCTGTCCTTGCTGCCCTCATTAAGGGTGGTGTGGCAAGCAAAGGTCTAAGGGAAACTAGTCTGGGTCTTCTCGTCGTTCCCCTTCTTGTAGAGATGATAGCCAAGCACGACAAGGACGTTTCAGATGTGAACGAGATTGACAATGCCATCAAACGCACCATCCTAGAACGCGCACCAGTGGTTTTAGCTCGCATGATAACAGACAGCGAGTATCTTCAAAAGGCGGCATATGAGTGTGAGGCTGTGCCTGTCTTGAGTAAACTTCTCAAACACGCATACACTCCTGTAAAGGAGGGTGGGCAGCCTCATTACTGGTCTCCACATGCGGATGTCGATATGGAAATTGAGAACAACTCCCCGATGGCTCAACTTGGCCAGGAAGGCCAAAACCAACTTTTGCTCCACCGGCTCAAGGTGCGTGAAAGCACACTGAAGGCCATTGCAGCTCTCGCCGGGGGTAAGGAAGACTACAGGAAAGCATTCGTAGCGGAGGATGTGGTCTCGTACATTGTCGAGTCCCTTTCAGAATATCCCAGAAAACCACAGAGTGCAAAGGAGCGAACTTCAGAGAAGCCAAGCGCCGATTCTGCCAGAAAGGGGGAAACCACAGGGTATGGTGCCAACCCTGCCTCTGTAATTGTTGCTGGATGCCATGTTGTTCGGATGTTTTCACGTTCAGTCAGCATTTTGCGAACATCCCTGGTTGACCACGGGGTTGCTCTTCCCATCTTCCGTTTCATGAAGCATCCAGATGTCAACGTTCAAATTGCTGCTACTGCAGCTATCTGCAACCTAGTCCTAGAGGTCAGCCCAGTGCGAGAGGTAAGTCTGGAAAGATCTTCACATGCGAGTACGAAAACTAATCCTTGTAGCTTCTTGCCGAAAATGGAGTGGTGACTGTTCTTTGCGAACATGCCCACTCGCAAAACCCAGCTCTCCGTCTGAATGGATTGTGGGCACTCAAACATTTCGTGGATGCCGTTGGACCCGAACTGAAGAAAGCATGTCTGGCAGAGCTTGGATCACATTGGCTGCAGCAGCTGGTTTGCGACGATACAGAAGACTTGGCCTTACAGCTGGCGAAAGAACGGGAAGCGTCGGGATTGGACATGGACGATGATGTGGATATGCAGCCATCGGATGAGCCGCATCGGTGGATCTACGGCTCGAATGGGATGCTTCGAGAACTCAACTCAGCTAACTCTTCAAGGTTGCGACAAGTTGAGGACAAGCTCGCGGCAGTGCGAGAGTCCGAGTTAAACCCGGTCCGGAGAGCGCGGAACGATGATCAAGCGATCCAGGAACAAGGCCTGGATATGATTCGAAACTTGATTGGAAGGCCTCGGAGCGGTCTTTCGCCGGAGACGACGAATGAGACGACGGAGATGATCGACTTTCTGATGAACGAGTTCGGAAGTGAACGATTATTTGAGATACTGTCGTCCAAATTGCGACCCAAGGTGCTTCAACCTTTCTCGCGCCGAGCTACGAGTGGCCGGGAGGCCAGGGTGTTCCACCCTCAGGCCAAGATCATCGTGGCCGTTATTTACATCCTAGCGCATATCGCGGCGAGCATCTCGCGACATCGACAGATGATCATCACGCAAACAGATCTTTTGAAACTCCTGGCGCAGCAAGCCAGTAGCAAGGATCGAGAAGTGCGGGTAGCGCTATGTCACTGTATCATCAATCTCACTTACAGGGACGATGATGGTGAAGCTCAAGCTTGCACTCTCAGGGCAAATGAACTACGAAAACTTGGGTTCTATTCGAAGATGGAGGCTCTTACAAAACAAGATGTGGATTTGGATGTGCGTGAGCGAGCCAAAACTGCAACATACCAGATAGACCAGGCCAGTTATTGAGGTGTGCCTGAGGTGATAACGGAGAAAACAACGTGGTATTGAAAAGGCGTTGATTGGCAAGGTGTGTTGTATTGAATATTAGACCACAAATGTTGGTAATGTACCAGGCTTGGTGTTGATAGCGTCGTTGGATAATGATATTATTGATGGGAGGGGAATTGCGGTAAGCTTGCAGTTGCAGTCACAATCGCATTAAATCAGTCACATTTCTTGGTGTGATATCATGGAATTGACGGCAGACATGGCATCTGCCGGGGCTAAGAAGCTAAGAGTTGCAGGGTGTATACTCGTGACTGACACCTTACAAGGGTCTCTGAATGGGTTGGAGCAAATTCATGACGATGGGTTGCTATGCAATGAAACGTGGAATGACACGGTGAAGGGAGAATGACGGTAGTTAACGGAGAGTAGAGATACTTTGCTAGACACAAGCACAGTAAGCATGTCATCATTGGAGAGACAATCTCGATACGTTGAGGTGAAAATACAGTACTAACTAATGTGAACTATGATAGCACAGTCGAATTACAACTTCGTGATATAATGTGAGAATAAAGATTGAAATAACCTTGTCGAGCCATGCGGTCACTTTGACGTCAAGTCTAATCAGCTTTTCCGTAGATGGATACTCCGAGTAGATACGGGAAGTCTCTTTTACTTTCACTAGCTCTCTTCTACAGGGTTGAGCGAGGTTCGGCGCATGAGATGAGAGGATCGACTGTAGGGTTCAGGTGTAAACACATGACATCCATCCGGAAGCGACGGAATTAACGGCATAGTAGATGTGATAATGGCATGACACGATATTCTGTTGGGCTAGCGTTTGTACTGTAGATTCTAGTTACCGCTACTTTTCTTTTCTGCTGAGGAATGAGAAGGGATGATGCTTCATTGTAAGCTCTGAATGATACTGACGTAGATGATTCTCAGTATGAACACGCATGAATCGGCTTAATATGATTGATACTCGATTAATCGCCAAGTCAGAGTCAAAAGCTTGGCTTACAATTCGAGCGTGTCATACTGAGCATCGCCAAGGGTGTCTCCATACCCCAACAGAGCCTCGTCCATGTATCCGATGCATAACGAGACTCTTTCACGTCATTCCCAAGAGAAAAGTGCAACCCTTTTTACTTCTTTTCTCCGATCCATGACCAATGGGATGTGATGGGTGATGTAAAGCTGAGTAGGTTGAATTGACGATTGATTCCTCAGAAGCCCCAGATTGGTGTGAATTCTAGTTCCTAATCGAGCATCTTGAGATGGTGGGCGAGTTCTATATAAGAGTGTCCCCCTCCTCTTTCTGGGCTGTCTTTTGGTCCATCCCTGAGGCAGAAAAGTACAAGACAGTGATAACTGGACAAGAGTTTCTATCAATTCAACGCTACTCACCTAGAAGGCATCATTGGCTATATTTAAGATGCCCGCCCTCATCTATGAACGAAACGCTCTCGACGCCAACCCTCAATCGGGTGACTCTCGTCTCTCAGAGGGTGGTTCAGACTGGCTCTGGGCTGTGACAGCCGTCTATATTGTCAGCTTTGTAAGTGTCCCCTCCCTGCTCTTCTATGAGCCCAAATAACTAACACCTCAGCAGCTCGCCTACTTTGCCCTCAGCTTCAAGCCACGCAACAATGAGAGAATCTTCCATTATCTGTTCACTATTGCCCTCTTCGTTGGATCAATCACCTACTACTCCATCGCCTCTGGAATTGCATACTCTGTTATTCCTACGCAGCGTAATACCGGTCGTGCTGCTTCGTACCAAATCTACTTTGCCAAATATATCAACTGGGTTGTTGCATGGCCAATTGCGCTTCTAGCTCTGGGACTCATGAGCGGTGTGAGCTGGGCTACTATTATTTTCAACATCTTCCTCGCCTGGATCTGGTATGTCGCCTTCCTACACAGACTCACTAATAGATACTAAAAATAACAGGGTCATCTCGTACCTTTGCTCTGCATACACCACAACCTCGTACAAATGGGGCTTCTTCGCCTTCGGCACATTCGCCTATCTCATGCTTGCCTACCAGACTATGCATCCCGGCCGCACATCTGCCAGCCGTCTAGGCCTATCTCGGGACTATCTCATGCTTGCAGGCTGGCTAAACCTCCTTTGGCTTCTGTACCCAATCGCCTATGGTGTTTCTGACGGCGGCAACGTGATCAGTGTCACCAAGAGCTTTATTTTCTTTGGCATACTCGATGTTCTCATGATTCCCGGTCTTGCGTTTGCTTTCGCGTTCCTTTCTAGGCGCTGGGACTACGGTGCCCTGAACTTGCACTTTACTCAGTATGGCCGTGTCAACTCTGGTAGTGGTGTCTTCCCTGAGAAGAGAGCTCCTGCTGTGGCTCCCGAGGCTGGAGCTGCTCCTCCTGCAACTGCTACGGCTGCTGTCTAAGGGGGTATCAGCAATACCTAGGTGGCTTGACTCAAAAGCAAAAAGCAAGGCGTCTACTTGTGAGTCGTCAAAAATGTTAAGTGCGTCAATGAATAACGTCGTTATGAGGACACTCATTTTGATAATGATAAAGGGGGGGTTAATGGTGAAGTTATCGCAGTGGATGGACGTTGAAATTACCTTTCTGGTTGGACTGTTTTCAAGATACCCTCGTTGAACGGGAGTTGGATACCCATGTTTTACGAAGATCGTTGGAGTATGCTCCAGCCTAATAGCTAATAGTCAATAATTTCGTACTCTCTTTTGTCTCATTGATGTGGTTTATTGATACTTGCTATATCTGACACAGGAGACATAAACATCTTATCATAGAACCAATGGTTCTATTTTGAGACATTTGTTACTATTGAAAATTTCTCACTTATTTTTCTCATTGCTATCGTGAACCGAATATCCTCACCAGTCATGCCCGAAGGTGACTTACACATATCGTAATCTCAGCAATGAACCTACCCTAGACCAACCAAATCAACATTCTGGTAGATGCATGTCTCACTCTGGAGTATCCCCCATATCTAGTGCACTGAGGCATCCTGGCATCATCCCTTAGCAATGTAACCAGTCCAAGACAAGTCTAGCCCAGCCCTGCGTAATGGGATCAACGTCACACTCCCACGATACAGTAAGCCACTTCGCTCCTTCGCGCTCTCGCGGATGCCAAGAAACTATTTCTTCAACTATCAAGTCTCCAACCGGCACTAACCTAGATATCAACTACAATAGACGCCATTTCATTACTACTATTCTATTGTTCAAGAACTTTAAACTTGATGGCCAGCATTTTCGTTACATCGCGATATGTCGTGGCTTGCGCAAGGGATGGAGACAGTCACCCAACTCTGAGACATACGCCCCGAGAAAGAGGGACTTAGTATGCCAGATCCACGTGGGGAGGGAGTACTAGAACATGAGGACAGGAACTGAAGATTGAGAAATGCTATTTGATTGTGATATTTTTCTCGTAACGGGTGAGCCCGAGGGTATATGGACTAGAACTCAGAAGTCATTGAGCCAAGATTCATTGATACCTAAAACTGCTAAAGAATACTCTAGTCCCTCACGGAAAGGTAGGTAGCAAGTAAACCGAGAAAGGCTGTGCGGAAGTGACAGTTACCGTGTAAACCCAGTATCACCTGTCAAGCTAGACGTCTCCCAGCAACTTGATGGATAGTCTCTCACCGTCCCAGCTCTCATCGGCCCATTCTTCTGTCTCACAGTGTAACATGCCATGCCTGTCAAACTACGAGTCTACCAGAGCCTACCGAATTGCAACAGCCAAACACAACTTTGCATAGCGCAAGACTTGTTTGCGGGCTGCTGCATGTTCGTTGATCTACACGACGCTGTCTGACATCAAGCAAGAAGGCTTCTCGATATGCTCTTCCTTGACACGACAGATAGATACCTATGTCGGTATTAACATATCAGGCATGGTGTGGCTGTTTCAGCCGGGTTCTTGACTTTGCTAGAGGCTTGGCTATAAGGGGGGAAAATAATTGGGTTCGAAGAGTCTCGATATTTGTCAAGGCTTACATGTAGCTGAATAGTTTTCAGACCAGAACACTCACTTAAATTATGAGCAACGAGAAGAGCGCCATTTGGGTCAACTGGCGTTGTGGCATGCGTATGATAGACAAAACCTGGAGGACGTGTCCGGTACCGCATGTGTCGTCCAATACTATCAAAAAAAACGAAACCCCTCATAAGAAAGTGAAGCGACCTGGAGGCTGGAGATGTCAACGGCCGCAGATCCAACAGCGGGGTCAACGCTGTCCCTCCCTTTGAGCTATACCGGGAACCTCGACGAGAGACATTAGCCCAAGACAAGTCTACCGTGATACGAAAAGCTGGTGTTTCCCTAGGGAAGCGGGGAGTCTCGGTAGTGGAACAGACAGGAAGCTGGATTGTGGCTTGCAATGGGCAACCATAAACGAAGGGAGGGCTGGCTGGCTGCTGGTCAGTGTGTGGAATCTGCATGTTGGTGGCCGATGAGCCTTGGCTCTAGGTTCACCAACAAAGAAAGAGGACAGTATCCGATCGAGAGGTCTGCCCGCGTCGTGTCGTGCCGCGCCATGTTGATACAAATGCCAACAAGATCGGCAGTGCAGGGAGAGAAATAGCCTATTGAAGATACTTTGCTAAGCCCCAATATCTGAAGCTGAGCCTTGCATGGGTAGCTTGAACGGTATGAGATATGATCAGCCCCGGCTCAAGGGGATTGCGATAAGTTGGGTGGAAAGTGGTAACTTAAGGTCTTGTTTCCAAAGAGGTATCTCCTAAAGCCTATTTCTTAGATCTTAGTCTATTGCTGCCAGATGAGAAAGAATGGTCAGATGTCTCAAAGAAAGTTAGTGTTATTAGAATGCCGCGCAGGCCTGAATGGTCTCGAGGCGTCCTCTTGGCGGATAGTCGCGTGGAAACTTTTGAGATTTGTGGCTCAGAAAAGCAAAAGAGAATGACGTCTCAGACTGATGCGGTGCTCCGGGTATTGCGGTCCGGGCACTGAGAGGGCTGGGAAGGCGACTTGTGTTGGTGGCGTACGACAAATCAAGACAAACAGTCATTTTACTGGATGAGACCTGGGGTGTTGTGAGCAGCTGATAACTGCGGGCGTTGAAGAGTCGACATGCTGGTAAGCACACAGTAAGGGAGGTCGGAAGGATTCATATCTCTTGCTTTGGATAAATATCTAGAAGTGTATTAAAGTGATAATCTGGTGTTGTTGGTGATAGACAATAATCAACCTTGCAAGGCTGTATTCGTCCCGCTCGGCCCGTTCCCCGCTGACAAGGTAAATCGAGAAGTCAAATCAATCAAACCAAATGCAGGGAGGGAGTCGAGAGCGTGGGAATAAAAATCGGTACATGAAATATGATCTGATCTGATCTGGCTTGTCCTAGCTTGTCTGTCTAATACCGGATGGATCATTTCCCGAAGCCTCATCCCAGAGAATCAGCACTCTGAAAAAATCAGGAACCAACACCAACACACAGACCAAACAGACGCACGGTGGATTTCATTACTTTACCGGAATGCAGGAAAATGATACCCGCAGTGCCGTGACCAGGGAGTTGGATTTCTTTGTTTCTGAGATAGCCTTTCCGAGTGGGAACAGCGAATGCAATGCCGTGATTCTGTTGGTCAGCGCATTGTGGCTACATGCAAATGTCTGGTGTTTTTGGGTTTTAGGCAGTTTCGAATAGAGTACCGAGATGAAAACCTACATGACTTGTGAAATGTGCTGGATGGCAGCGAACATGACTCTGCCGGAGCCCATGTGCGAAGCATTACGACCCTCGACGTGGTAATGGGACATGGATACGAGAAGTTTGACTGAAACACCCAGTCTTCAGCTCGCGGTTAACAACGTACGTGTACATTGCTTTTATCCTTGCCGAAAGTATGTAAAGTGGTGTGGTGGGCGCACAAGACGAGACAAGCATTTGATGGCTGCCATCTTGAAACAAGGATGCATAACGTCGTATTCCAGAGATGCTGGACCAAGCATTTGGATTGTCGAGTTGGGCATACAAATCGTACTGTAGACGTAGACACTCACTGGAAGTGTGCGTGGCTGGCGATAAGTCGTGGGTATCCCTGGCATAATCCACGTTAGTGTATTCCTGTTGCATCTGTTGCATCAGAGTATGTGCATGTGTGCATATGCATTGCACAAACATTTCAACTCATGCTATCTGTTACCAAAGATCCAGGGTTGTATCTGAAACCAACTACCAGAATTAAACTTAAATGGCGCTCTTGATTCCTAAATTACCCAAGTGACGGGATAAATACCTAATATTTTCTGGTGTTGAGCTTATTGAGTACAGTATTAAATTCAAATGAACAGCACAGTACGGGACGGCAAGATTCAAGTGAGGAAAGAGGAGACATTCATTCATCGCTAGCCGAGGCCCTTGAGACAGAAAGGGTTTAGCTTCGTCAGATCCATGAGGGTTCCCGTGCACCGGGATGCAGGACCCGCCTGTCTAGTGGGCGCTAAGGTAGGAAGATGGAGAAGCTTGAGACGCTATGTCTAGAAAGGCCTAGGGCGATCAATGTTGGTCACTGGTAGAGTGTCCTTTTGGTTGAGATGACGTTAAGCGTGAAGTGAAGGAGACAAAGATGGACAGTTAAGAGCTTTATCAAGATAGAAGAGGCTCCAAAGCGAAGAGAGATAAAGACAAGAGAAGACGCTGAAGAGTTGAATGTGGAGCTGGGCATCCTTTATTGATGAAGGAAAGAATGAAGCAAAGTCTAATATTGGCTATGGCACCTGTCACGTCGTATATTGAGACATGGCGCACATTGAAATTGAGACTTTCACAACTTGGATTCCGCCTGCCCGGAGCTCTGCATAAGATGGATGCCATATGTACAGTAAATCATCGGAAAGACATATGCAGCTACACTTTTAACGAGAGATTCGCGGCATGATTTATTACATTTTGCTTTCTTTTTCTCTTGTCCTTCATGTTGCTTTGCTTCCTGTCAAATGTCGTATCGAATCCTTTTAAATTCATTCGTGGGTACCCTTCCCTTCTGCTGGTGTTCTGTTGGCTGGCATCGCCGTGCTCCCCAGCTCCCATGCCCTGTTGCTCTAGCGTCCCCTCCCGTGGGATGGTGGGCGTGGGAGAGCCAGTCACAGCGGTCCTTGGCGATGCCACTGCGTCCTCGCTTGCCGTGACTGCAACTGTGATAGGTCGAGGGACAGTACCAATGTGCTGTTGTCGCCCGGAGCATTTCGCCTTTTCTGGGTACGTATTCCCGTTGCCGAAGTGGAAGCGGGCTGCAACGCTGCAGTTGCACTGGGAAATCTCTGGAAGCAGAAATGAATGCTCCGACCCGAAATCCGTTGAATCTGCTCCGTACACATCACATCACATCATGCCCCTTTCCTATGTGCAGTACCGCGGTAAATTGTAACCGTTGCTGTTGTATTCTGTGCCTTGAGCCTGCTGGAATCTAGTGGCTGGAATTTTGCACAGTACGGAGCGTCACCGATGGGATCATCGTCTCAGCTGAGTTGACCTACTGAAATAAGGTAGCGCGCTAGAACTATGAAGCCACGAGCCTTGGCGCCCTTGAACTCTAACTGACTGTTAACACGAGAGATCAACAAGAGAAAGGGGCAAAACTCAGTATGAAATTCCAGAAGGCATTTTTGACTTCAAAAATTTGACTGGATCTCGGAACCTGGGTCTTGTCTTTGACTTTGCATCTCCCCACGCCCAAGCTAAGCCTCCCGTCCCGTCTCGTCTGTTCCAAGGTACTGCAAGGTCTGTAAGGTTGCATTCAGAGAGACCTGACCCAACCAACAACATCGTCTCATTGGATCGATTCTCAAGTCCCGTCTCCTTGGCCATGGACGAACCCCCCTCCCCCCTCCCCAAAATGAGACC